>BQKZ01004220.1:2131-12461 GCA_036244855.1 Temnopleurus reevesii
CCCCCCCCCGGCCTAGTTAGGGCTAAGGGTCCGTGATCAGCAGAGACCAAGAGTTCACCATTGAGTTTAAAATGACAGTTACCATGGATACAGCATGAAAATTAGGTATTAAATCATACTAAAAACATGTTTTTATTCATTCAAAACCGCATTCATTTAATTAAATTAAAGACATGTCAATAGAGATAGCTATGTCTTTTTATAAATAGTGTGATGCACCAGTTACAAATATATCAGATGGAGGGTGAGGCCAGCAGAGCCATCACTATGGCAACGCATCAAGAAAATATTACGAAGTATAGGTTTAAGAGTACCTTATGTCTTTATACTAAAATCAAGACGGTTTGAGTTCCCTGTTTTGTTTAAAAATTGCAGTTACCATGGAAAAGATATGACATATAAGTATGAAATCATATCAACACATAATATAACTCATAAAAAAATCATCTATATTAACTATTAACACTTAAAAGACATGTTAGGGGAAAGCTATATCTGTTTGAACCAGTTAGGAGTATATAAGATGGTTCGTGTGGCAACTATTATGTTATCATGGTGGTATGTCTTCCGGTTATTATTATGAAGCTTTCATCAATAACATACTCAATACTAAATGCTCCACAGGATAGTACTTTTCGGCAAGCTGCTCCCCCTCCCCAGCCTTGGTGAGCTTAGGTGCCCCCAGCAGGTGTTGATCATTCTACTCTCCGGGAACAAGCCGCTTCTTTCGTTGTTGGCTCCCAGACCAGATCCGCCTTGGACGATCATGAAGCATTTGAGAGCTGTTTTGTCGCTACTATACCCATGCTTCGGTGCACTGCTCGGCCCTGTTACTTATGAAGAACCTGCTAGTACTGTCATCTGGCCCCGTATGGCTAACAAGACTCTGACAGACTAGCACATTAAAAAGACTACTATAGACCAACGTCAATTTGCATCATCGTTCTCCTACTCTCAGATTTGACCCTGAGACGATGAACGCCTTACGGTGAAGGCTCTATCCCTGTTGACCTTTCCCTTTGTCCTCAAAGGGCCTCAGATTTGAGCACCGAGGACATATCATGTTTGCGTTTCAGAACATGTGATTCGCTTTGCCTACTTTCATTCGGTGCACTGCTCGGCCCTGTTACTTATGAAGAACCTGCTAGTACTGTCATCTGGCCCCGTCTGGCAGTCGGTCTCTATAACGTTTGCTACAATCATTAAGTGCCATCAGGACGCAATCCTGCCATTACCTGATAACTGATGGTCTCTAAGGGGGTGTTGCTCAGAAGTTGCAGTTGATCGGAACGTGCCAATCAAAACCAGTGTTTCATGCGCGTCTGGTTAAACGCGCGTTACAACTTGCAAAGTTGCAGGCGATTTACAGTCGATTTTGAGCAATACCTCCTAAGACGGAGAACACATTCTAAATTATGGACAAGAAATATATCTTCGGGGTCATTTTAAGTCCAACATGGAGGCGACCGTTAAGAAATCAAGGAAGCCAAGGAATTAAGGGAGTTCCAAACACAACTCGCCCTGACCCAGTCTTCATCATCATCGTTGAGCCGAAGGCATAACTACTCTAGTGGTAACAACTCTTGTGGCTGCCACGAGAGGTACTTCATCCCATCTGGCAACTCTAAGGAAAACCTTCCGGCCTCTCTCCTGCAATCCCTGTAATCTCCAGTTATCTCACCCCTCCCCTTTCTGGGAAGAGATAACCGCGGACGCCTTCATCGTTTCCACTAGTTGGGAGGGGATCCACATTGGTCTCTCCTCTCTCTGGAGGTGCTTTGAGATGCAAAGTCCTCATAGAAGAAATACCCTCTCTGTTGGGGAAAGTTGTAATCTTGGAAATCACTGACTATCCATCTCCCTCTCTTTTCCTGATATTCTTGGAGTAGAGAAGTGAGCAGGCTCATTCTGGATGATTCTGAATCTAAAACCATCCCCTCAATCCATTTCAGGATAAAGATAATCTACTGTTCATTTTCTTTGCCCTTGAGACTCAGATGTGACACTGGAACTTAATTCCTGACGCACATTTTCATATTTCCCCCAATATAGACTCCAAAGATATTATTGGGTCCTTCTTGCGTGGACGTACCTATCAATAACAGGTTCACCCCTTCGGACTAAAGTTGGTGCCCTAAGTCTTTACACGAGTGTTGTGGGGTTTGGCATTTCACCTAAGGTACAGTTCTTCCCGTACCCGGCTGTTAATCGTGGAATCAAACCCCTTCATTAAGCTGTGGTTCCTTCACCATTAGGAGAAATTACAAACCTCAATATCTTGGAGCGGTGGTATGGGACTGGGAAAAGTTCTGGGATTTATGCTCAGCCTCACAGAGCTGATCGTGACCTAAGCCTCCTCCGCAACTGTTTCTGATCTTCTGAGACATGTCAAACAGGGGGGGGGGGTGACTTTAGAAAGCTTCAGACTGTGATTACCTCTCCAGCTGTAGACCCTGCTAGTACCTTGGATTAATGCTTTCATCCTTACCCAGAACCTCCATCCCATCGATGTCGCTGACAACAGATATCTCCCTCACGGGTGGACGGTTGGAATTCACTGTTACAGGCAGGCAGCTATTATCCGAGCACTCGCTCACATCAACGTTTTCTAGCTCAAGGCGATTTTCAGTTGTCTCAATCACTTACTCCCTAGACTTACGGGCAGGGCAGTCAGTCCTGATTATGACAGACAGCATTGGTCACCTTCAACGACATGGCTCTTCCAGTGTGCGTAACGTATCCCCCCCCCAAAAAAAAAAAAAAATGAAAAAAAAAATCTGGTCTTGGACTCTCTATCTCAAGGCAAGTCTCTTCCAACGGAATGGGTATTAAACCAATCAATCTTTGAACTGCTCTCACTCAACATCAACCTGTTTGCTAATGCCTTTAACCACCGCCTACCAGTGTATCGCTCAAAGGTAGAAGACGAGTCCGCGGGTGCCAGTGGCGAGGGACGTGTTTGCCATTGATTGCAGTTTGTGGATAGGTGGATTCTGGTCATCCTGCAGGACCTTCATACCATGCTGTATCTCAAATGTTTCTACACATGAGTACAGATTTGGTTTAGCTTCTCTCTCAGCTACTTCTTGCGCTAGAAGAGGGGTTTCCATCTAACTTAAAATGGAGGCAATGTGCATCTGTAGCTCGGTTGAGCCTGTGTAACATCCTTGAACTCTTCCAACCTCCATGTTCTTTGTTGTGCTGGTCTTCATTTTGGTACATTACAATACATAGGCAGTATAGACATTTAGTAGTAGATTGAGAAAATGAAAAAAATTGTTCTATGTACAAGAAATGTATACCGCCTACCTATGTTCCACCGACCCTCAAACAATCTCTCGGAGAGTACTTGTTTTCTCATGACAGAAAGAGCTGTTACTGGTGTTAGACAAGCTAGACGTGTAAGGGCAAGAGTGGCCTTGGTAAGGGTGCAGTTCAAGAGGGAAACTTTTATAACAAAAAGGGGTCGGAACAATAGGTGTAAGCGCTATCATGGGACAGGACAATAGATAAGCAGTGTTTTTAGAAACAAATATATTGAATTTTCTCATTTCAATTCATTTCAAGGTTTTTATTTCAATTTTAAACACGTAAATGAAGTACCACTATAGTTTTCTATTTAGAGCATAGCGGGCGCTCAGCTGCGTCAAGACGTCTCTTTTTCACCCTCCCGCTTATGGATTAATTATCGGAAAATATCTTCGAAAGGAAAAATCATCGACTTGAAATCTCGTTATTATCGGAACTATCAAGCACCATTGTATTACATTTTGAGGACCATTTTTGCCATTGGACATCAACTTTTGTGATTAGACGGATTTTTTCGGGACAATGTATGCGGAGCGAGCCAAACCACACCCCGAGGCACACTTGCCCAACGGACCCAAACCCGTTTTTATAAAAAACGACGGAATCAGAAATGCCGACCAAAAGCCCATCACAGGTGAGGAGATGTATTTGTGTTTGACAAAGCTAGTCAGTCAAGATGGAATTGTCGGAATTCAACAAATTCGCAGACTCTGGCGAGTGTACTTAACCTCCCATACGGACAGGGTACATATCATTACCAACGGTTTGGCGATACGTGGGGCAACCGTCCCTGTATACGATCTTAACCCGTTTACTAAATCAAGGGAAGAACACCTTACCAGGGTAACTGTAAAGGACATTCCCCTCTCTGTGGGAGACGACATCATAAGAGCAACAGTGGAAGGCATGAAACACGACATACGAGGGGAAATCCAACGGCAAAAACTGAGAGTGAATGGACAATTAACAACTTGTCTGAATGGCGATCGCATTTTCTATATTGCACCACCATCGCAGCCGATTCCCCGAAAGGTCATCTTCGGAGACTTTTTTATGGGCCGTGTGTACCACACTGGCCAACCCGAGTCTTATCAAGGTGCCCAGGCGACATGCTCCAGGTGCCTAGAAGTGGGTCATCATGTGTCCAGGTGTGTGAATGATGTGAAATGTCGCAAATGTCAACAGTCAGGACATATGCAAAACGAATGCCCGGAAAATCAACAAGCGTTACGCAATAACATGGCAACGGATGACGCTCATTCAGAGGATAACGGTCAAGGAGTCACCGCCACAGCCGAAAGAAGTCAACAGAATGACACACCTCGAGTACCATCGAAGACGCGACAATCCCGTCTCGCAGATTTCGTTCTAAAGCTTGGCCCTCAACCGCTCCCGTCACAAATCAACAAAGCAGCGGCGACATCTGACGAGGTGCTCGATCTACGATCACCAAGGAGGCCACAATCGACAACGCGTAGCGAAGTCTCGAGCGCATCAGATCGTGCGAAATCAAGAAACGAGATCGACGACTCCGAGCAACACCCACAGGAATCAGAAAATATTGACGACCGATCCAGTGAAAACGAGGATGACGAGGATGACGACTCATCACAGTCAGCAGAGTCACCTGAAGGGAAGCTGTCTGGTAAACGAAAGAAATCATCAAAGAAAAAGAAGTAAATGTTAATAATATGAAGGAAACAATGTGGAAATAAGTTAACGAATAAACATCAATCATGAATTTGCACTTTATATCATTAAATGTTAGAGGAATAAGAAACAAACAAAAAAGAAGTACAATATTTATGTGGTTAAGACAACAAAAAAGTGATATCGTTTTCCTTCAAGAAACCTTTTTGTCCAAAGATCTAGAAAAACTCATTTATTCAGAATGGAACGGCCAATGCTACTTTAATCATGGCAGTCATCATTCTAGAGGAGTAGCCATTCTTTTTCATAAAAATACTTTTCCGGATATTCAGAATGTATACAACTGTAAATCTGATGGACGAATTATTGGAATACGTATCAAAATTGAAGAAAAACATTACCTTTGTATAAATGTATATGCACCAACGAAACCTGGTGAAAAGAATAATTTCTTTAAAATGCTTAATGTTTGGCTGAAAAATATAAAGCACGAAAATGATGTAATCATAGCTGGTGGTGATTGGAATACTGTACAGAACAGAAAGGAAGATACATGTGGATTATCATACACATATTCACTGAATGAACAATTGAAACTTTTTCAAAAAAATAACAATTTAAATGATATTTGGAGACAATTCTATCCTAACAAAAGACAATTCACGTGGAGACAATTGTCGCTTGGTATTTTTTCTCGTTTAGATTATTGGTTAATTTCAAAAGAATTGGTGAATATGATATATTCCACAGATATCAGGCCAGCTTTGAAGTGTGACCACAATGCCATCTCACTGAAAGTAAACATGAGTATTTTGAAAAGGGGTAAAGGATATTGGAAAATAAACAATTCTCTTTTGAGTGATGAAAAGTATGTATCAGACGTTAGAAGTATCATACGTAGTACCAAAAATGAATATTCGTATTTAAATATGCAACAGAGATGGGAAATGTGTAAAATAAAAATTAAGGAGTTCAGTATGAAATATGCAAAGCAAATGCAAACCAAAACAAAAATGTATTACGCAAAACTTGAAAAGGAATATAACGATATTAGTAGGAAAATTGATTCTAGTGCTAATACTACACCTAAAGATGATATTGTAAAAATGGAAGAACTAAAACAAAAGTTGGATGTATGGTATAAATATAAATGTAAAGGAGCATTCATAAGATCCAGGGATAAGTGGCTGGAGCATGGCGAAAAATGTTCCAAATATTTCCTACAACTGGAAAAAAGAAGAGGGGAGAAAAAAGAGATAAATTGTGTTGAAATTGATGGGAAACTTGTTAATGATGGTGGTAAAATTCTTGAGCATATACATGAATATTATCAACAATTATATGCAGGCCAATACTATGAGAAAGGCGAATTCGATAGATATATCGCTGGTCTCAAATTAAACACTTTATCAGAAGAACAAGCCGATATGTGTGAAGGGCTACTAACAAAGGAGGAATGTTTTGCTGTCCTAAGATCGATGAACTTGAACAAAGCACCTGGATCCGATGGTCTTAGTGCTGAATTCTACAAATGTTTTTGGAATGAATTAAGCGATATGTTAATAAGTAGTCTGAATGAAGGGTATGCGAATGGAGAACTGTCATCTTCTCAGAGTCAGGCGATATTAACCCTATTATACAAAAAGGGAAACAAAGCCCAACTTGACAACTGGAGACCAATATCATTGCTAAACATTGATTACAAAATAGCAGCAGGCGCCCTGTCAAGAAGAATGAAAGAAATAATTCCTTTTATAGTCTCAGATGAACAGTCAGGATTTAGAAAAAATAGATCGGCATTAGAGAATGTGCGACTTGTACAGGATATAATTGATTACTGTAAAATGGTGAACAAACCTGGAGTTGTAATGTTTATAGACTTTCGAAAAGCCTTCGATAATATTAGACATGAATTTTTGTTCGACATTTTACATGAAATGCACTTCAAAGAATCTTTTATACGTTGGATACGGACCTTTTATAAGCATGCTAATGGTAATATTCTAAATAATGGATGGTTGACTCAGAAGTTTTATTTTAATTGCGGAGTAAGACAAGGCTGTCCATTATCAGCTCTTTTATATTTAGTTGTTTCAGAAGTTCTGGCAGCTAAGATAAAGCAAAATCCTAATATCACAGGTATTTCTATATCAGATAACAAAGGTAATGCTGAAGAGATTTGTATTGCACAGTATGCAGATGATACAACAATATTTGCAGATTCGGCAAATTCCGTAAGAACAGTAATGTCTGAAATAAATAAATTTGGAACTTTAGCAGGTCCAAAAGTAAACTGGTCAAAATCTGAAATTATGAAGTTAGATGAAAATTTGAATCTTACTGACTTGACATGTACAAATGACCCAGTTAAATGTCTTGGAATATATGTTGGTAAAAATTACATAGATGTAGAAAAAAGAAATTGGGAAGGAAGAATTAAGAAAATAGAAAATATATTAAATCTATGGAAAAAAAGAAATCTTACCTATTTTGGCAAAGTTACAATAATAAAGATAATGGTAGCATCACAGTTAGTTTATATTTCATCGGCAGTCCCGGTTCCAGAATATATCATCAAGGCACTAAATAAAAAAATATATACTTTTATATGGGGATCAAAAAAGGAGAAAATCAAAAGAAAAGTGTGCATCAATCAGGTAATTGATGGGGGCTTAAGCATGATTGACATGCGAGGGAAAATATTCTCCTTACATCTATCATGGATTTATAAATATATGAATGGAGTGAATGGACCCTGGAAAGTTCTATTTACGTTCTGGCTAGATAGAATTGGTGGGTTCCCAATATGTCTTCGTTTTAATTCTGATGACAAAGATATTGCATTCTTGGGAAACAAATTTAAATTGCCTCTGTTCTATATTAATTTCCTATGTACTTGGGCAAGACTAAAATTTGTAAGTTTCTTTGATGTAACAGATGTCGGGAGACAAATTTTGTGGAACAATAGTAATATAAAGTTCGAAAACAAAACACTGAACTTTGACAGATGGAAGAAACAAGATATAATGTTTGTTGGGCAGATTTTTGAGGAAGGAACATGGAAAAACCCAAACAAGGTTTTTACTGATTTTGAAAGGAGGAAATTATTGTATACTTTCGAGTTTGAAAAAATGAAAAAAGCTTTTCCAAAAACCTGGTTAGGCAAAATAAACAAACACCCTGATGGGATTAAGCCAAATCTGTTTGAGATTTCAAATGGCGAATCAATTGATTTGAAACTTACGAAAACAAAACATTATTATAATTACTATTTAGAGAAAAATCGAGAAGATACAATATCATTTATGCGTTGGCAAAATTATTTGAATCTTCCTAATGATTTCAATTGGAAGGACGTTATGTATTTTAAATTTAAAGAGATAAAAGACAACAAGATTAAAGAATTCAATTTTAAGCTTATTCATATGATAATTTCATCACCCTCAAATTTGTTCAGATGGAACATGAGGACAGATGATAAATGTAATTTATGTGATTGCAAAGGAACAATTATGCATATGTTGATAAAGTGCAAAAATATAGCACCTCTTTGGAAACAGGTAGAAAATATAATTTTGCAAGCTTTTAAGATAGCAATTTGCATTGACGAAATACATTTAGTTACTGGATGGAAAATTGAAGAATCCAAATACTGGTTAATTAATTTGATCCTTATTTTCACTCAATATGTTATTTATCAAAACTTCATCAATACGAGTTTAGGAAAAGGGTATTATTCTGTAAACCAAAATGTAATATTAATGACTTTGAAAATCAAGATGAAGCAATATTTGAGTTCAAAATTTGTTCAAAGAAGAAAGAATGTCAAAGATATTAAACGGCTCTTGGAATTCTTGTAAACTTGTGCTGTGAACGGAGCGGCCAGGGAGAATTGGCGGGCTATGCAACTCCCATTCAGCTATGAATGAGATTTGCTGGCCATTATGTCCCGTTTCTTTTGTCCGTTCAGTTCATTGAGCTGTAAGAACAACGCATTTACCAAGTTCACGATGTGACAGTGATCGGGGGCAATGCTGCGTGGAACCTATTTCTATTATTACCTAATCACATATTTTTCCTACTGGAATTAGGTAACCATGTAGGAAATACTTTTCACGCGGTCTTTCCTTTCTTTCGGTCGCTGTCACTCCGTTTTATGTCTATTTTTTTCTGTTACGATTTTATGAATTTAAATTTGTTAATGTGTATATATTTGGTCGTGTAGATTGTAAATAAAGTTCCTCGGAAGAGGTTTAAAGAAAAAAAAAATAGTTTTCTATTTAATGAAATATAATAATGTCACATTAATTGAAGACAAACATGTACCAGCATTATTTTATACAAGTGGAACTGAGTTCAAAATCTGGGCAAATATGTGAATTTTACTTTTAAAAAACTTGTTGAAACATATCCAACACAAATTCAATTTGTTCAAAAATCTCATGAACATTAAAAAGAAAATCCAAAATAATCTTCAAAATTTCTTCTCTTTTCATCATTATATATTATCTTTCATTCCTTCTTTTCCCTTATTCTTTCTTCTTCTTCATGTCACCGCTTTTTCCGCTATTCCATTCCTCTCTTTCTCTCTTTCATTATTTTTCTTCGTACTTTATCATTTCAATCCATATTTCTTGTTATATTGTTTTATTTTCTTCACTTTCTTCTTTCCTCCTCCGCATTTCTATCCTTGTAATTTTTATTTTCTTCCTTTTTCATTTTCCTTCCTAGTTTTTGTTATTCCGCGCCTCGTTGTAATTCCCTTTCAAATGAATAGTCATAGGGCATCTTTAAAATAACGAAGTGCAAATCAAGGTATACAATCGTTAATAAAGCGTTCAACTTAAATGAATAATTTCACGCGTTAAAACAAAATTATTCTAGCGCTGACCACCAATCATGTGTATAATTTATGACAAAAGAGGGCGCTCAACCACAATCAACTAAATGGAAAAAGGAAAGCTGGTCTCAGAATAACACCAATTCAAGTCCGCGTCCGTCTTTGTGAAGACTTCCCGCATGCAGGAACAGTCAAATTGACGCTTTCCGGACTTCCCGCATGAATAGACCGGATGCGAGAGGAACGCGGAAATCGTCGCCAGGGTATTAATACATAGCGCCTTAATTGGTTACAAGGCTGCAGTCCACTAAATAATAATATATATAGCATTTAAACACGCCATCTCTCTAGTCACTTATTCAGAGGCGCGAGACAAATTATCTAATATTATTACCCGGCCATAGCATAGCTGCCAAGTAGGCGCTTCTGTATTTAGAAGAATAAATTCTTGCCGGTACCCATTCACCTCACCTGGGTTGAGTGCAGCACACTATGGGTAGATTTCTTGCTGAAGGAAATTAACGCCCTGGG
>BQKZ01004221.1:9674-21858 GCA_036244855.1 Temnopleurus reevesii
AATAACAGAATGGAGAGTGGAGAATATAGATCTGCTTTAAAAAGCAAGTAAACAACGTACATCTGATATTGTGCACTGGGCTCATGTACATGCAAATTATTTGTTAAATAAATACTTACTGTGAGCAGAAGGCTTGGGGCAAAGTAAACAGCCATCCTTAATGCATTAATAGCTATATGGACAGAAATTTCCATCCTTCTTATTCTGTATGAAAATGGTTAACAAGAGTCGCACCTGACCTTGGACTTTCTTTTGTGATCATGAAGCTATACGGTAGTTGTAGAGACTTGAATGGAGTTGTTTACTTCCGCCCCAGTCCTTTGTCCCATCTGATCACAGTAATGGAACCTATATAGGTTTTTATTGGGCCAAATACCGTAGTTCTGAAGATCCAAAAGGGCCCATAGGAATTATAATAGTACACAACATCTATATTACGCTTAATACAAAGTGTTTCTAAGCGCTCGATCAGTGCATTATTACCCGGCTATAGCATGGCTACCATTCGGCGCTCGTCTGCATTCAAGGAATTCAAGGAAATTCAATAAGAAACCATTGAAATTGATCTATTGGTCTTTTCGAAATCCTATTGGATTTTTGACCTGGGTTCCTTTCTACACATCCACTTTCAACCAATACATCAAAACCACATGCGAACCATGGTGGGGTGTAGAGGGGGGATGGTAGTCTGCTAGAACAGACCCTTGGGTTTCGTTGTCCGCATACACAAAGAGTGATACAGTGTATGCTCTATGTGTCTCATTGTGTGTCTGCAGGATACATGTGTGTGATGTAGTCACACAATGCATACCCATCATGCTCTACGCACACACACACACCGAAAGTCTAGGGTTTGTGCTTTCAAACTAGGGGGATGGGATGCTTGAGCCCCTGGTTCAGGATTAGTGGTGGGCACCAACATTTAGTTTAAAAAAGGGCGCCAAAATTGCGGTGAGGCGCCAAATTTGAGCTGCTAAGGGACACTAATATGCGGGCGCCAATAACATATATAATGTATAAACTTTTTTTTTTTGGGGGGGGGGGGGCGCGGGGGTCAGTTGCTGTTTGTTTTTTGTTTATTGCTTTGCTTTTCAGCTCCTCAAAGGGAAGGGGGTGCAAAATTTCAAGCTTGTTGAGAACCCCCATATCTTCGACCTTGAGCGCATGCATGAAAATACTTAAAAGGAGAGTCTACCCAAAAATAATATTTCTTTAACAAGAGCAGAAAAATTAGATGAACAGAACAACAAAACTTTGAGAAAAATTGAACAACTAATAAGAAAGTTATGAATGTTTATATATATAGAGAGAGACAAATTGGCAACTGATGACGTCAAAGGCGCACAACTGAACATTTATTACATTCATATCAATGTCATACTTTTTTCCCCAAAATATATGATTTCCTCAAAACTTTAAACGAAGGATATCTTTATGATGGATATGTAGATCCACTATTTGCATGTTTACATTCATACAAACTTTTCAACTTTCTGTAAAAATGATGAATTTTGCACCATATACATAATGAAAACACTGGTTGGTTGTGCACCCATGTCATCAAATTGGCAACATCTCTGGAAATTTCCACTGATTTGCTAATGTTTTCAAATCTTTAACAAATCATAACTTTTTTTTTATTACTTGTCCGATTTTTCTCAAACTCTTTGTATTACTCACCAAATTTTTCTGCTTCTGTTAAAAGATTATTTTTGGGTAGACTCTTCTTTTAACATTTCTCACTCGAAAAAATGATAAGGTATACGTTCATGTAAAATATTAATCAATCTTTATTCTCAACATACAATTATACAATTAAATATAAAAACTGGTAATACTGGATACAAGACTGGTTAAAAGAGTGATGCGTAAATCTAAAATATATATTTTTTTAAAAATCCACATTCAAATTAAAGTCATCATGAAAACTTGATGACCAATGAGATTATGATGGAGACGATACCAAAATGTCTACTGCAAATTGACTATATATTCGGTTGATTTTTTTACCAAAGATGCAAGAGTCCAAATTAATCTAGATTAACTAGGTGAAAGACCTTTATTTCATCAAAATTGGTCAAGAACGCAGAAAGATTTTTGTGGAGAAATGTCATTTCACAGAATATGCCATAATGTCGATCTGACATAGCTTCACAAAAAAAAAGTGTCGTAACTTTTACGGACACTGGTAAAATATCCGAAATATGACATTTGGGGTATTCATCCTCATGCAATATACAGATCACCATCATATGGTATTATGACATCATTGAGAGAAAAAATGAATTCAATAAGCCAATATTTGATGATACCCATACAGAGTTGCCAACCAGTCTGGAATATGCACGAGATCAAAATTAGAATGCGAATAATGCGACAGCTGAATGAAAGTCTCATACACAATGGCCATACTCTCAGCCATTCACTTGTTCAGCTGTTTCATTATTCACTTTTCAATTTTGCATTATTCATACTTCGGAATGGTTGGTATTTCTCTATAGATAAAAAGCACATGATTAGGTGAAGAATATGGGCATCTTTCTGTTGTCATACGAATTACTATGTACTGAAATTAGTAAAATAGCTATTTTTTTTAGAGCAGAAAGGAATCCATCTGAGGGTGCTATCTAGGAGAAATGAATTGTGTAATAATAAGCATATCTAACAGTAATGGGCTGAAGTTGAGAAGACTTTGAAATTTTAATTGAAAAATGCAGCTTCTTCCTCAAGAGATTAATTATCAAGTTGTACATTAAAAACAGTTTGTACAACCATTATCTAAGAAGCTTATTGTCCATGAACCCCAGAAATAAAAACATTCCTTTCCATGTCACCCCAGACCATGGGCACCTAAAAGGGGAACTAACCCCTGGAATTATCATGCTCTCATTTAATATAAAGAAAAAAAATTAACGAACTGTGAACAAAATCGGATGAAGTGTTTAAAAATTTTGAATTTTCAATGCTTCCCCGTTTTCGCCATCCCTGCCTCTGACATGGATCCGTGTGATAAGCTATTTTGACTTTTTGCTTTGAATATAAAAATTATTAAAAGAGATTAATATGAAATTTGGAAGAAGAGTTGAACATATTCTTTCTAATTAACATGGTGAATTGATGAAGGATTTATACATTTAAGTGAAGGACCAACCTTTTGTTTATTTTCCTGAAAAAAAAAGAAGAAAATGTATTTTTGGTGTACAGAATAAATGGTGGGTTGTGACAATATGTCACAGATTCCTTCAAAGTTAATAACTTCCCCTCTTGTCAATGTACATATTATTATTACTATTTTTTTTTCAATTTGAGTATTTAGCAGTTTTCAATCTAATTAGTATTTGATTTACATAGCCTATAGTAGCCTATAGGGATACTGTTTGTACATTTGTATATTTGTATATATTGTTATATTCGTTTTTTGCAAACAGGGCCTCATGGAAGACCACCAAATTGGTGAAATGAGCCACCCTGTATAAATATCAGAAATAAATAAATAAATAAAAGTTGCCGATTGTACGGATCCTCATCAGCAGGAGGGATCATGACATTACCAAGAATTTATGATTTTCTTCAAAATTTCAGTTTGTTCACCTAATTTTTCTTCATTCATTAACAACACAATCATTCCAGGGGAGGGTTCTCCTTTAAAAGAGATTGAATCTGATGCTAAAATCTACACCTACCAATTTAGTCTATGAACAGAAGAAAAGATATAAAATGATACATATAGTTGCATTTTAATTGTAAGAATAAAATCATTTATAACCATAAAATATGAGAAACATCTTTACAAAGCATTTTTTTGTTTAAATCACATTAAAGACATCAAATGAAAGAAAAATGGTATAAGCATTACAGTCCAATAAATACAAAAACAGGATGGAAGACAGAACTATACACATACAGATTTTTTCATCAGTCTCCTAGATGTATTTTCAATAATAGTATTTGCTCTTTATATGTTTATTTGATCTCTATACGTTCTGGTTGAACTATTACAAACAATGAAAATACAATAGATTACATAGACATGTTACATTGAAAACGCACTTTGTTAAATAAAGTCATGATAATTTACAAATATTTTTCAAAAATTCTTCATAAAAATCACCTGCATATAATTTACACAAATGCATAGGTCACAGTGTTGGTGCAATGCCTTTTTTGAAAAATCGCATAAAAATATGTTGTTTCTTACATCTCCTCTTCTTGGAAATTCGTGGGTACTCTGCTCACCGGTGTAACTCTGAAAGTAAAAAATGAAATATTTGAATGAACAGCTATTTTCCAATGCTATATATCTTTAGAAAGTACACTTCGCAGAGCTGCCAACCTGTAAATTCACATTTCAGGGAGATATTACATGAAACCAGGGAAATCTTCCTCTGTAACACACAATCCAATGGAGGAAATCAATGCATGAATCAGGGAGATTGCTGAAAATCTGACATTTCTCACTAAAAAATCAGCTAATTTTCAGGGAGTCTCCTGCTCAATCAGGGAGACTTGGCAGCTCTGCACTACGGAAAGACCATTGGGTATTTCCATGAAAGTGCCAGGTGCGCGAGGCAAAAAATACTGATCCTCTTGGAAATTATTTATCAAAATTCCTAGAACTTCAATACATATGAAACAAATATTATCTGTGGAAAACAATCAAGATGACTGCACTGTAGTGTGTATTTCTGTACATTACTTTATATGTTATTATATTATATATTTATAGTATATTATTATACTTCAGTTACATGTACTAGTAAAGAAATTTTGAAATTCTTCTTTATTCTTTTCTATTCCCATCAATCTATTTGCTTTTATTATTATAATTTACTCCATAATTCCAACAAAGACAATGATAAGGTCAAAATTACAGAGATATACATAATATAAGTAAAGATTAATTATCTAAAGCACATTTCTTCAAGCAGTCTTCTTAGTGCAATAGTTGGTGCCAGGGAGAAAGAAGGCAAACTTGTGTTGGTACATTATTTGCTTGTGTTAATACGTGTTAACTCTTGTTTATCCAGTTAATTTTTTTGTGTGTTATAGTTTTCCCAGTATTCATGATTATTCTTGAGTATATATTAATGGTGTGGCAATTTCATTCAAGCTGGAAGCTTACTTTGCCAAACCTCTTTGTATATATCATTGTTCTTATATTTACTATTACTATTATTCATTATTATTCTTAATCACTGCGAGCAGATTTGCCCATGGTTATACAAAAAAAAAAAGGTTGTGTACATTCAAAAAGAGAGTTCAAAATGTCCAATAGTTTGAAAAAGAAAAGCAGTGGAGATATATAATTTCTGGGGGAGGGGAAGGAGAGAGCAAACTTTTCTATGCCAACGGCCACAAAGAAGGATGTCTATGGCCCGGAAATCTTGGCGTTGCTTTTTTCACACCCATCTTATAGCATTAAAATGTGTCTTTTTTTAATCTCCAGGGGACCCAACAAATTGACGATACATACATTTTTTCCAAAAGCTTTTAGAAAAGATTTTTACTGGAAATCTAAAAAAAGTGCTGGTGTTATAAGGTATGCTATCTCTTCTACACAATGCTCCTTTGCGATGGCTTTGCAAGCACAACAAGCTAGAAGACTGCTTGTTTTGAAATGTTTTGATTATTCTCATTCTAATATTATCATTATTTTGTACTTCTTATTTACTTAATCTATATGTATTTGTTATGTTTACATTGTAAAGCAAATTGAACCTTTTTTTTTGGAATTAAGCGCTATATAAAGTTTGTGTATTATCATAATTGATTGCTTTCTTTCGAACAGGTGGGCCGTAATGCCAACCAGCAGCTTTGAAGCCCCAAAAGAGTTTTGGTAACGATCCAGAAATGTCAATTTTACGGGATGTTTATCATGATATACATATCTTACACGGATTTCGGGACAAAAGCATCATTTTTTAAGAACTGATTTGACCGTTAAAACTCTCCCTTGGAGGTAGCGCCCTCCCTTGGTATTATCAATATTGTTTGTTATCGGGCATAAGCAAGTTATTTCTGGGATTTGACAAGAGAATAACAAAAAGGTAAACACGAAAATCAAATTCTGAAATTTATCAGATTTTGTGCAATAAAAGGTCTCCTTCATCACGAAAGAAAATAATGAATAAGTGTTGGGTTACATGACACCAAGATATTTTGCACACTTTAGGTTATAACTTTATCAAAACTCATTAATTTTTCACACAATCTTTTGCGCAATATATTCATGATACTACATTTCATTTCAATTAGTTCTGAAGACAAAATCTGGAGACCAAAATATTCCCTTTTACCAAAACTTTACTTGGGCTTTAAAAAAAAGGGATGAAAAATGGTTTCATCTCCAGATATGGATGAAGCAATATTTAACATACCTATGGTGCTATGTTGACAAGCTGCCACGTTGCAAAGTAGTAAGGCGTGTTGCTCTCATCGCTATCGGTTAGGTACTCTAAAATAACCACGCTGTCCGAAGAGAAAGTGGCGCTGGAGGGTAAGGAGATTGTGTCGACACAGAAGAACAAAGGTCCAGCAACATCGCCAGTCAGCTGATGGTATCAGAAGGGTACAGAAAATTTAAACATTTCAAAATCAAAACATTCTTTGATTATGAATGTACAATCACATTTTTATCAAAATCATTGCAAAACAGGTTTGAATGTACAAAATAAGGCAGTTCTTATATAGCGTCTTATATAGCGTATTGAAGAAAAAAAGTTACATTATAGTTGTTTGAAAAGGTAGGTTTCAAGTAGAGCTTTGAAACATCCAGCAGAATTTGCAGCGCTAGGTCTAGACGGTAAATTATTCCACAGCTCAGGAGCTCCGTACAAAAAGCTGTGATTACCACAATTCTTTGTTTGAGCGGAAGGAACAACAAATAGATCATATTTACAGGATCTCAGTGCTCTACTTGGGGAAAAATCATTGAAGATTATTCCACAGCTCGGAAGATGCGATAAACATAATTCTTTGTTTTAACAGAGGGTACAACAAAAAGGTCTTTTTTACTGGATCTCAGAGCTCTATCTGGAAGCTCACTTTAATTGAGCTGAATATGTGTCACTTCTCCCAATAATGATAATAATATTGCGGATTTATATAGCGCCTTTTCAGTCAGTTTTTATTCTGCCTCCTTTTTTATTTTTTTTTATATTTTTCTTTTTGTAATTGATTTGTGATTATTGTATTTTAATCTTGCCAATCATATGTAAATATTGTGTTTTGTGTGATGTTTGATTTCAATAAAAACTATAAATTAAAAAAAAAATAAACAAAGTTTTGACTGGTCAAAGCACTTCTGATATTATTCCCCAGTCACTGGATGGCAATTCAAGCCTTAGCATCTAGGAAACCCAATAGGTGCTCACATATCAGATAATGTGCTGCTGTCTCCAACCAGTCACCAAGCACACCTGGGTAGAGTGCAGCTTTGTGGATAAATAACTGAGGACCTGGATTTTTTATCTATGTGACTTCTTTATATAATTGAAATAAAAATGACTTATATACTTGAATAAGATGGAGTCAAAGGATGAAAACACAAGAATGCACGTGGTATAAAATGGAAACTTACAGTGATGTTCTCGGAGCAGCCAGGGGCCAGGTTAAACTCCTCAAACTGGATATTGAGGAGGTAGTTGTTTTCTATGAAGAAATTTATGGTACAGTCGACGTTCGGCGGTGATGCATTCGGGTAGAGAGGACTGGTCAGGTTTCCGGATAACACTGATACGCCGCTGACGTTGTAATTGCAGTCTTCAAAGAGAAAATGGAGAAGAAATAAAGATTAACTGTTTCAAAATGTTTTTTTTTTTCATTCGGTTTGCTACCAAGACAATTGAATATGGATAACGATAAACATGTTTATGTCCGAGTAATAAAGCGGCAATTCCGTCAAGCACTCGAGGACTGCTCAGATTTCATGATAATACTGATGCAATGTTGTAGTTGCACTCTTCAAAGATAAAATGGAAAATAGAAATTTTTTATTCATTCAATTCAAAATTTATCAAATAGAATATGGCTCATAATGATGTACAGGTTATGCATGTAAAGGTGCAATTCTGTCAACATTTTGGGGTACAAAGGAATGGTCAGGTGTACACTGGATAATACTGATACGCCACTGATGTTGTAGTTAGAATGGTAAAAAGACGATGAAGATTTAACTTATTCAGGACAGGAATAGGCGGGTTTACTTATATATTCAAATTTATGTGAGTTTAACGTAGTTACGCGGTATTCCATAGACCGGTTGATAACAATAAGACTACAATAATTGGAATCCAGTTTGCATACATTACTTGTTGCTATGTCTGGCAAGCCTCGGGCAAGCTTTCGGGTTGTCAAGATCAACCTTTGTGTTAGAGGTATGCATAAAATTTGCATCTATTAGTAAACCCGCCTATTATTTTGCAAGAATTTCAAACAGTATTCCTTTCCTAAGTTGGCAACACTAAAAATGGTAATTTTCTTCTTTAAACATTCCAATTAAATATTACATATGTGTTACCAAATTGAATCATCGCCATTTGAAAAATTCTCTGCGACAACTGGCAAACTGCGGCACAAAAGTACTGGTCAGATTTGGAAAAGAATTTTTGTTCTTTCTTTTCATGCATCTCGTGTGTTGTATATTTTCTATTGCCCTGCATAAAAAGTAATAGAACCAAAACTGAAAATGTTCTCTTTCCTCCTAAAAGGTGGTGATTGGCTACTTTCCTAAACATGGTCAGGTACATGAAGATGACAATCCACATAAAGAAGAATTTAATGTGTGTGGGCAGGGAATTTCCTGTTGGAAGGTATTATCGAGTGAGGGGAGGGGAGCGGGCAGAGGAATTGATAATTAAGATTCCACATACATGTATTTGGAATTCGGGTAGACTGTAGTTATTGGTAGAAATTGAAGAATTAAGGGTGACTGTTAGTGTGTGTAGGGAGAGTGTGTGGGGAGGGTGTATTTGTGTGGGTGGGCGAGTGTGACTATGTGTGTACGGGTGTGTGTGTGTGTGTGTAAGTGAGTGTTTGTCATCGTGTATGTTTTTAGGGCGTGTGTGAATGAAGGAGTTGTAACCCAAGCGCCCCTTTTACAGTGGGTGTGTGATTGTGGGTGTTTTTAAATTAAGGGGATTGCAACCCCAGCCCTAACTTGTTTTACTTGTTTCATTGTGATCTACTTAAAAATTACTATTAATCATAGACCATGATCGTAAACCCCTTGGCAATCGCACCGCCATTGTGTGTGTGCATGTGAGTGTGTGCGTGCGTGTGTGTGTGTCTGTGTGTGCGTGTGAGGCAGTTGCTAGAATAAACCAACGAGGGAGGTGAGGGTAGCTTACTCTCTAGTGCACAAGCAGGCAAACTGCAGTTCGTGGTGGTAACAGGCGCTGTCAGATTAGTTGCAACACAGTATGAAGAATCTAGTGACTCCATGTGTGTGTGTGTGGGTGGGTGAGTGTGACTGTGGGTGTGGGAAATTCTTCTTTCTCTTCTATGTCAGGTTAGCTGCAACACAGTATGAAGAATTGAGTATGACTGTATGTGTGTGTGTGGGGGGGAGGGTGAGTGTGACTGTGTGGGTGTGGCTGTGGGTGAGTGACTATATATGTGTGTGTGTGTGTGAGTGTGTTTGAATTAAGGGAGTTGCAACCTAAGCCACCCCTTTGTTTTATTTGATTCGATGTGATCTACTGAAGATGTGAAATTGAAGATGTGAAATAGACCATGATCGCAGTACATAAAGCAACTGAACCGCCAGTGCGTGTGTGAAGGGGGGTTGCTATAAACAATTGAGGGAGGTAGGGTAGCTTACTATCTAGTGCACAAGCAGGCAAACTGCAGTTCATGGTGGCAACAGGCGCTGTCAGGTTAGCTGCAACACAGTACGAAGAGTTGACGACATTGCCCAAATTATCCTCGCACGTCACTGTTCTATCCTGGACGCCTTCACCACATGTCACAGAACACTGAAAATAAAGGAAGAAAAAAAAAAACAGTTTCCGTGTGGTCATTCAAGTAAGAATTTTCACGTAATTGAAATTCACTGCAAAAGTATAAATAAATGCGTGGAATACAACCTGAAAAGCCATTTTTCATATGATCTCTATATTTTCAGTCCCTGCCAAGTGTTACTTTTTGAACAAATTGTATGAACTGTGTTAAAAAAAATAAAGATAAAAAAATCATTCTCTGTCCAACTTGTGCTATTGTTTTTTTTAAATAGCACTTGAGGACATCTCTGTGTAAAATTATTCCATCATCATACCAAGAAATCTGTACCCCAATGTCTGTCTTGTTGATTCATATCTGTTCTTGGTCTCTTACCCAGGCTTCTAAACCAATATCCTGAACACAGAGAAATGATTTACTGAAAAAGAGGAAAGAGACCATGCTTCCCATAGGACTGTGTAGTAGAATCACCAAAAAAAATAAGAAAACCCTTTTGAAACGGCCTTGAAACTGTCCAAACAGTGGCAAATTCATATTCTTTCCTAAAAATCCCTAATGGTCGGCTTACTTCAGAGTAATTTGATGCAACATATTGATAGGTAGGACAGGCAGTCATAAAAAGTAGGAATACTCTTTCGAAATGGCCTTGAAACTCTCAAAATAATCAGAAATTCCTAATGTTCGGCTTACCTCAGAGAAATTCGATGCAACATATTGATACGTTGGACAGGCAGTCAGATTACAGGCTCTGGTTGTCACTGGCGAGCCCAATCCATCCATTACACAATATATATTATCAAAGGTGGTGTTCCCCCATCTAACACAGCTTGCATTGCGAGTCTCGACGCCTTCGCCGCACGTCACAGAGCACTAGAAAACAAAATACAAAAAAATTAAGATTGAATTTATTTTACCCACTTCAAAGCCAATAGAGAGATTCATAGAATTTCAGATGTGTTTAGTGGGTTGATATTTTCACGTTTTCACTAATACATGTGCACTCCCATGATTTTTATACCGGGGGGGGGGGGGGCTCGACTGTTGGTGCCCCTCTCTGTAACTCAGTAAATTTGTCATCCCTGGAGGCTCAGCTGGGCTGACAAGTAAACAAAAGGTCTTCACCTCAAATTTGGCGGCATTCTTAGAGACACTATTCACACAATGTGTCACGAGTATCAAGCTTATTGTAAGGATATACGTTAATGAGTTTGGAAAATTATTAAGGTAACTACTTTCCCAGGAAAAAAATGTCATACTCTTTTCGAATATGAAAGCAATTTCTTTAATGTGCAAATGGTGTTGGTCTCGATCAAATTGGACTGACAGCATAGAGCCTCCTGCTAAAGACTATACATATAGGTGGTTTGGAACAAATTCCTTTCAATGGCGTGACTATCATAATGAAATAAAATTGATTGTAATCTGCTGAAAACACGAGTTTCCTTCAGAAAATTTACAAGGGATGACCGTGAAACATCTCTCAACAATGTTACGAGATCAGAAACTTCACAGAAATTGACAGAGAGGTGAGTAAATTCAACACCAAATGAAATTGAAAACTCCATATTACCTCAGAGTAGTTGGAGTATACATATTCGTACTCAGGGCAGTCCGTCAAGTTGCAGGCTCTCATCGTTTCTGGAAGCATTACGCCAGCGTTCTCGCAGAGGGAGGCGTTGACAGTCAGGTTACCGCTTACGCAATCCACCGTGCGCGTCTGGACGGCGTTGCCACACGTCGCAGAGCACTAGCAGAGAAAAAATGGCAATGGGGAAAAAATTAGAAGAATCAATCATAATACTAATAATATACAAGTGTAATTACTATACAGTCCAACCCCATAAAGAGCACTGATATAACGAGATCTTGTTATAACAAGGTAGTTTTCCTTGTCCCATCTCTTTGTATTTTATTTTTATTTTGGCCCCGACATAACAAGGTTTCGATAAAAATAGATAATTTCTGTAATCCCAAGGACCTCGATATCACAAAGTTTGACTGTACTATTATATTCAACTAGGAAAATATCAATTGAATGACTTTTTTGAGTTAGGAAAATAGATAATTGTAATGATTCTTTCCTTATCCCAACAAGAATAAACACTGGTTGTTTCCGAGATGCTCTCAGGTAGGAATCAAACCACGATCTCCTGATGACGAGACGGATGTCTATTAACCACTAGACCACCGAGAGCCAATTGAAGTGGCGGGCTCGCTTCATGTAATA
>BQKZ01004221.1:23000-39699 GCA_036244855.1 Temnopleurus reevesii
CAAATTTTGTCTTCAAATCTACTTAAAAAGAAACATGATATCATGAACATGTTGTACAAAAGATTGTACGAAAAATTAACAAGTTTTGGAAAAGTTATAACCTAAAATGTGGAAAATATTTTAGCGTCGTAGCCCCTGACGCTAATTCAATATTTTCTTTCTTGATAAAGGACTGCTTCTCATGAACAGAATTGGATGAAAATTTCAGAATTTATTCTTTATGTATTCCTTTTTAGCATACTTTAATAAGATCTTGGAAATAATTTTGTATATGCCCAATAAGAAGCAAAATATTGTTATAACCAAGAGAGGGCGCTAAATACGATTTAACGGTGAAATTCAAATTTTCAAAAGAATTCGCTCGTAGAAAATTATGCTATGATCTTGAAATATGTATACAAACTGTATGTCATGGTATATATCCCCAATATTCACATTTCTTTAATCTTTACCAAAACTATACATGGGCTTTAAAACAATGTACGTAAATAAATATTAGTAACATTTCTAGGTCTCCTAACGCAATGCTTCTAGAATAATCAAAATGTACCACTACTGGGAGTTCTTGGAGTGGAAGATAAACCATAGCACTAATTAGGACATCCGAGAGACATTATTTTGAGTAATTGAGCGCCATGAGCGCCCAGCTGAGGCGTAGACCGGCGCTTTACAAGAGGCCATCATCATCATCTAGCCTCTTTACATAACCCAGGTAAATATGTACATATGTAAATTTAAAACTTTCAACCTACTGAAAAAAATATCTAAACATAAACATAATTAGAGCTACACTGGGATATAGTGGAGAGGAATGTTTGATCAAGGTTCTATTGTTGTTTTGAAAGAATAAGTTTTGAGTTGAAATTTGAATGATGCGACTGTCGAAAAGATCTGAATGTCCAATGGGAGACTAGGTAGGAATACGAATATGTAATTTGTATATTACTGAAGTGCGTAGAATTAACCAAACTTTGTCCGACGTGATATGAATTACTAGTTTTGAGAGTAAGAAGGAAATAAATGGCTCGTTCACGATAGACGCATGAAGCTGAAGTCCTGAGATCAGAGGGAAAGGGGATAAGGGAAGAGTGAACTTCTGGTACCTCACATTGTGCCAATTATCCTTTTTCAGGTTATTTCACTAACTATCGTTCAGTACAATAAAATCAAATTTGCACTTTGCAAGCATTGGCTATTAACCCATTAAAGACAGAAATTATTTTGCAACAAATTCAATCAATATTCCTTCCCTAAATTGGGAACACTAAAATTTGTAATCCTCTTTTTGAAATAATCCAATTAAATATGTTACCAAATAGAATCTCCGTCGCCTAAAATTTGCATGAAAACTAAGCATTTTGAAAATGTGAGTCAATGCAATCACTTTAAGGATTTGTGACAAATTCAGTGATCATTTTAAAGATTCTTTGATCAGCTGCAAATGGGGTCGCAATATAAATGGTCAAATTTGGTGTATATTCTTTTTCTTTCTTTTCATGCATTATGAATAATTATTAGAGCCAAGCATCAAAGGTTAATGAACAAAAACATGAGATGTGTTATATCATCCTGAAAAGGTTAAAACAAATGCAAGGGCTTTGAAAAACGCCCAATGCAGTCCAGCTCATAGAAACTTACCTCTCCGAAGGCCCCGACTGTGAATCCTTGCTGCGGGCACGGCACGTAGCTGAAGGACAGGTTATAACCAGGGTACACATCCACTCCATCGGTGGTCAACAGAGTGTAGAACGGAGCAAGAGCTCCCACCCATAGGTTGTTCTCCGGTATCTGGTCTCCGCACAGGCGAAGGGCGTAGTCCATCGCGTTTGCCGCAGAGTCGAAAATCTGTGAGAAAAAAAAGAGTAATTGTAATTTAGTCTACTTCTTCACATCTTCTTTAGCTGATTTCCTCCTGGGTGATGTTTCACTAAAACTGATAACAGTTTATGCGCTTAATGCACGTAATATTGTGAATCATTGCGCACAATAAGGGATACCAGTCGATCTTAAAGTCCTTCGTAAAGTCTTGGTGAAACAATGCCCTGGTCAGGAGAACAGCGAGGTTCAGGAAGTCGCAGATGTGGTAGGGAGCTATTGGGGGTAATGGTTGTTTTATACAGATAAGAGAAAGAGAACAGTTTAGCACAGCTGACGATGGTGGTGGTGCAGAGACAAGATAGATGAGCAATAGTTTTTATTGCTCTACAAAAGTGATGAACGTTTAGCATCAAAGTTGCATCTGGAGCCTTTTTTTAAAGTGGATTTGACGCCATATTGTATTATTATGTTATTATTATCACATGTCACTTAGACAAGCTCCGAAAACTGCCACACTCAAATCCTAATTGAAGAGCCATCTTTTCACGTTTAAATAATACAATACTTTGAGCATGATTTATTATGCGCTTTAGAAGAATTATCATTATATATTATATCTTCAATATCAAATTATATCTTACCTAACATTGAATTAAAATGCAAGTTATTCAAATGTAAATCGAACATAATTTCTGTAGAACATTATCCATGATTAATCATTCCTCTGAAAAGCATGTAATACAATGTAAATGTATAACTTCAAGTATCATTACTATTATAGATGAAGATAGATGTAGATACACGTAGAACGTGTCAATTCGAAATCCAATAAAATGGAAATCAACGGGATCGCCAACCTGAAAATTCATATGCAAGGGATATTTTTTACCATAAAATCAGGAAGATCCTTTTCTTTAACACACAATTCTAAGGAGGAAATCAATGTATGAATCAGGGAGATTGCTGAAAGTCTGACATTTCTCACTAAAAAATCATCTCATTTTCAGGGAATCTCCTGCTCAATCAGGGAGACTTGGCAACTCTACTATCGTTGCTGGCGAGAATTATTTATTATTAAGGTAGGGGTCCTTACTTGTAGGAAGTCGTTGGCGCAGTTCTCCGGGGGTCCCATGTCGATATCAACGACTCTGACGGCCAAGCAGGACGTGGTCGGGACGAAGGTGTTGGGGCACGTCAGGTTGTTCTCGTAAGAAGTATCGGGGTATCCGGGCGATGTCAGTTCCGTCACGCTTTCCCCGCTGACTACCCTATCACACGCTGCAATGATGATAATGAAGAAAATTATTCATATTCACCCGAATCACAGACCAAAACAAACCATGTATAGAAGGAATCAACAAGATTCATTCAAAATGCAGAATCAACATGTCCATATTGGAAAAAAAGAGAAAAGTAAAATTTTGTCTACTTTACGAGGAAATGAAAAAATGTGAAATTCTGTGTACAAAGTAAATGGAAATTTCTCCATGTTGGCAGTCGTTTCATGCCTGCAGGTTGCCAATTTAGGGTGCCTATTAGGGGGTGGAAATCAAATTTTTTTAATGGATTAGAAGATGTTGCTCAAATTTTCAGTTTAATCATTATATGTTTCTCCATACACTGACAGAACATCAATGTCTGGGTGAGGTTCCCCTTTCATAAATTGTGAATTTGGTTAAATTTTTAATTTAATCAACAAGAAAATAATTTCCTATCAACTAAAACACTATTTTTCAAAAATAGGACTTGAAAACAATCATCAGCACTTAACATAAGGGACAGAGGCCTGGGACAAAGTAAACATCATCCATTCAAGCACTAACAATAGCGAAATGGACACAAAAGAAATCTCAATCCTTATTCTGTGGAAAAATGTTGAACAAGAGTCGCACCTGGAACTTTCATTTATGATCATGATGATATTGTGACTGTATGATTACTTTGTCCCATTTCTATGTCACTCCTGTTCACAGTGCACACTCTTTACGACACTTTACAACTCGCACATGACATCACAAACGGACAAAACTTCAATACCTTCCGGACAATCGTCAAGCACGCATGCAACAGTGTCGTTGGGCCTCGGTCCAGTGCAGCTCTCCTCTTGGAAGAAAGTTCTTTGGTTTTGCAAATTCATGCAGAATACGTTCCTCGTCTGAACACCAGTACCACAAGTAACCGAGCACTACGTCATTATAGAAAGAAATATGGGGCGAATCATTAAGGCACTATATAATACAGAATCATCACAAAACTTAGATGTATGCGACTGTGTTCATAACTTTCAAAGAATACTTGAAAGTATGACAGAATAAAATCAATATTTTCAATCTAAAAAAGAGTAAACATAGGCAGGCACACAAAAAGCATGTGGTTTGGGGCCATCAACGCTGTACATGTACTTGCCAAAGTTCTCTGAAAGGATTTATTCACACTTAAAAGCCAAAGGTTTAAATAAAATGTAATCAGCTAAATTTTATTCACAGCTAAAAAAAATTCTTTCCAAGAGCACTTCGAACTTTTAAATTTGCATCAAGTAAACAAATAAGTCGAGTTATCAACGTTACCGGAATACGTTCAAGGCAAAATAAAAATGTGAATAACAAAACAGCGAGAATAAACATCAAACATCAAATGCTCTTGGCAATTCATATGTTGGTACACCTCATGCATATTCCTGACCAGTTTGTATCTCTGAATAAAATGCAATGCCCCAGTCACATTGGGCCCCAGTAGCACTAGCAGCCAACTGAACTTTACAAAGTGGCGTGTTGCTTCTAGGCTTCCATGTGACTGGGGCTTAGGCAAAGTTTGATGTTTTCACAGGAAATGCTGTGTCAAGTTATGTAGAATTACCGGTACTTCAACGATTCATGTTAGACTCATTGTCATCATTGACGTATTTTAGAACACTTACTGGGCTAGTAATTTCAGTGGCCCAATCAACGGCGGGACAGTTGATCCTGCTGGCGATAGCCTCGTAGCCGTCGCCCTCTATAGCTCCGTTTGAAGTTAGGGTGACTGTGAGTGTGTTGCCGATGCTGAAGATGGGCAATATGATGCCGCCACGTTGGCACAGAGTGAAGTTGATTGATACGTTGTCTGGGTCGGTAATCTGGTCGAAAGGAGAGGCAAAGGATCAGGATGATTTTTTTACAAGAAACAATATTTGCAAAATGCGTTAGATCAGGGACATTAAGTATCAAATGTTCTTATAAAGCGCCTAACACTAACTCTATCATCCATATAAGCACTCAACAATGTAGCATAATCACCCTGCTTTAGCAGTGCTGCTGTAAGTAGTCCACTAAATTTAAAGGAAAAAGAATCCTGCCAGGTACGGTACATGTACTCATTCACCTTGCCTGGGTTGAGTGCAACACACTGTGGATAAATTTCATGCTAAGGAAATTGATGCCATGGGGGGATTTGAACCAACGACCCTCGGGTTGAATGGCGAGACTACACCACAACCTCTCCACTTAATCAAAGGCCATCAAAATCCAGGCCTTCGATGCCCAACACTACTAATGTGTAGCGGTTTTGACTCTTCCCTTTCAAATAGAGGGTCGCAGATTCGAATCCCACTCAAAACGTGAATTTCCTTCAGCAAGAAATCTATTCAGATTGTGCAGCACTCTACCCAAGTGTGATTGGGCACCAGATGGAAGGGATTTTTAGATATGATCAATTTAGCATTGAGTGCCTTGAAGTAACCAGCTGGAATGCTCCCCAGGGAGTGGAAGCTGCGCATACATCGTATGCCTGGAAGTTTGAATCCTAAACCGGAATAATGGATCTTTGTTATTGTAGGACCCGCGGGAGGACAGTTCAAACTATCAAAGCTGCTGCCCTGAGTATATACAAGGCATTATTATTATTACCATTATTTTATTATTGTCATCATTATTATCATTGTTATTATTATGACTATATTGGCAGCAATGCCCTCCTCATTGGCCTCAAGAGTTTAGGTGCCCTTTTTTTTTTCTCTTTCCCATTTGAGCGCTAGCAAAAATAATATAAAAAGTGGTATTGCCATGAATAAACTGAACAAAGCGAAGACTAGGAATACACTGTACGTACCACAAGCGAATCGTTCACACAGCCATAGCTATCCTCAATGTCCATGCTGGCAAAAGCCAGACGTATACACTGTCCCTCATCTGTGAAAAGCGTGTTGGTGCAAGAGTCGTCGGGTAAATATGGCATCCTGCTGCGAACGATCACGGAGTTGTCTGGCTCAAATATTGTGAAATTCTGATCGCAACCTGAAGACAAAAGAAACAGAAAATTTATTAATTTGGAATGAGAATGCGCTGGTGCAAGAGTCGTCAGAAAAATACAGCCAACAATCATGTAAATATCAGGCAAATTAAAAACATATTCAGTGTAAGTAAAAGATACAAGGAAACAAGTATTTTGCATGAAATAGATAATTAAGACCTGCAGTTCGTTTATAAGGGCTTGCCAGGGCATGGAAAAGGAAAACTCCATAACATTGCAGATTTTCCATCCCAACCCCCTTGAACCAAATTCGGGTTAAATGTGAAACTCCGCTGACAACCTGGTAAAAAAATAAAAGAATATCAATCAGTTTGGATCAGGATTGCGTTGGTACAAGAGTTCCGGTAATATGGACTGTGAGCAAAAGGGACAAAGGCCTGGGACAAAGTAAACAACTTCAATCCAAGCATTATAAACTAAAAATTGAGCGATCGGCGGGTTTCGCAACCAAGCACATGTATCCCCCGAATTTGTGGATTTTATTCCTGTCAAGTTTGGTGATGTATGTTGTTGTACCACTATTTCATTACATCATGGTTACCATAACAACTAGATCCCCGCCCTACATCAAAATTTATAGGCTTCATCCTCTTTCCATAAGACACCTTCATACTACGTTTGAAAATGATTATTTTCAAGAACTTGAACCTGTAGAGCATTCACAAGGGAATCTCTGCGGCGGACAAATCCATAGTATCCTCCGAACCGCTGTTCGGGGGTACAATAACAGCTAGACACACACAAAAGAGCTTCATTCCGTCTTATTCTAGAAAGAAATGTTGAACACCTGGCCTCAAATGGAAGCTTTTTTTTCTTTTGCAATCCTGAAAGATTGAATAAAGTGGTTTACTTTGTCCCAGTCCTTTGTCACTTCTGCTTACAGCGAGGGAATACCACTGCCTACAATAATAATAATAATAATAATAATAATAATAATAATAATAATAACAACACTGGTCAACAAAATTTTACTTTTTGAAAGTTGTCTGCGATTTTTTAGCTGATTTAGGGTGAATCTGATGCGCTGAATCCAAAAATCACATCGGTTTTGTCCAATCAGGTCAAGTTTTCGAGCTATCCCCACATGCTGTTTTTTACGTTTTGTTCACATGTACACATGTGTAGATCCCTTTTGGAACGTGTTGATGGAATAAAATGACATGGTAGATGAATATTTTGGTTCGAAATGATTATACTGATAGGAAGAAATATCAAAGTCATATAATAATGGGTAATTTTGCTGAAAATGGCTCAGTTTGAAGCCATGAAACCTCAAAATCCTCTAAAAATTCGGATGAGGAACTCGTATGGTTATTTTTTCAAAATTAAAGGGTAAGACCAGCCAAAATATTTATTTATGAACAGAACATAAATGTAGTAAAAAAGACCCCAAAAGTTTAAGGAAAATTTGAGAGGTAAAGAGAAAATGCAGAATTTTTAATAATATAAAAAGTGATGAAATAATGCCAAAATCACTATATAAATATCCAAATTTGGTGACACTGGTTCACCATTTATCCTTTATCCATGGATGAGAATAAATACCTATAATTTAAAAAAAAAACTCAGAATGTTCAGATTTTTAAAGAAATTTAACAAACATTTTAATATTTCCACTTTTATGAAACTTAATAATATTTCATGGACTAAAACAATTAAATTTCATAAGATTTTATCATTTTAATTAATAGATTGTCATAAATATAAATATATTCACAATTTTCTTATATAAACATGATAACATGGTACATCTGGTAATAAAAGGTGTCACGGAAGTTGCCAATTGGTCTATAATGGTGTTTATTATTTTCATCATTTTTTAAAAAATTTTACATTTTTTTAAATTCTGTTTGTTTTTCCTACAACTTTTCTTGTTTTGTTTATCTAATTCATATTCTTATGTTGAAAAATAAGTATTTTGGCTGGTCTTCCAGTTCAGTGTTTGTCCAATAACTTTATACTTTACCCCATCCAATTTTTTGAGGATTTTAAGGTTTCACAGCTTCAAACTGAGGGATTTTCAGCATAATTACCAGAAAATATTGGACCTGGATATTTATTGCCATTAGCATAATCATTTCTAACAAAAATATCAATTTTCCAAGACATTTCAGCCCACCAAACCCTTTAAAAGTGCTCCACACATGCATTCAAGTGTACAAAACATAAAAAAAATGTGGGGATGGCTCGGAAACTTGACCTGATTGAGCAAAACCAATGTGATTTTTGGATTCAGCACCTCAGATTTACCATAAATCAGCTGAAAAATCAGAGACAACAAATTTGCTGTTGACCAGTGTAATAGATGCAATTTATATAGCGCAGGTATCCACTTTGCTGAGTGCTCAAGGCGCTTTATTACCCTGACTTTAGCTCGGCAGCCATCCGCGGCGCACTTGGCATTTCAAGGAATATTCCTGCCAGGTACCATTCACTTCACCTGGGTTGAGTGCAGCATAATGTGGATGAATTTCTTGCTGAAGGAAATTGACGCCATGGGTAGGATTGAAACCTACGACCCTCTGGTTGAAAGGCGAGAGTCGCGACCACTACACCACGGCGCCTCCAATCACCGCACTTTATAAAACTAGCCCAAAGTAACCTGATCAGACATGATATGGATCACTAGTTATGCCCAATCCCGAGTCCATTTTGTTCTATTTTTGACTGAACAAAGTGGAATATAGTTTGCATACATAGTTTGTTGCTATGTAACGCAAGCGATGAGCAAGCTTTTCGGTTGCCAAGAACACCCTTTGAGTATAAAGAAGGCATACAATATTGTTCTATATCTGTTAGAACAATGGCTTTTACAGTACTTAGGGGTGTTGTTCAAAATCAACTGCAACTTTGCAAATTGTAACGCCCATGGAGCAATTATTTTGATTGGCGTGTTTCGATCCACTGCAACTTGCGATCAATTGCAACTTTTGAACAACACCCGTTTAATGGGAATCTAGCTTGTAAGCATTACTTGTTGCTATGTAGGGCAAGCCTCAGAAAAGCTTTTACGGTTACTTACTTGGACAAGCTTGGAGCTCACACTCTTGGACACCTATCGGACGGGGGTCTGTGCACAGGGAATCTAAAACTGCACCATATGGTACGCCATTATTCAACGTTCGGCAGAGGACCTGTCGCATCTGTTCACCCTCTCCACACGTCACAGAGCACTGCAAAAAAAAACATTCAACTAAATTCTTGCCCCCGTAATAAGGAATTAACCCATTAAGGACTGGGGTTATTTCAAAATTCAATCACTACTCCTTTCCTAAATTGGCAACACTAAAATTTCACATTTTAAAACGTTCCAATTAAATGTTTTGTTCTCATATTGATTTCTTTTTAAACGTGTGGAAAATACTAATTTTCAAACGATATCTGTGTTGCCAATTTAGGACTTGACTGTCCAGCAAGACAAATGGTGACTGAATGAAAGTGCTAAGATTTATAAATGTTTTTCTTTGTGTGATAATATAAAAGTTTAAATAACGTTTGTTTATACAGTATTAAATCTTTTCAACCGTGTGTAATTCGATGGAAAGTTGCAAATTTGTGTTTAAAATAACAATATTCAAATGAACTTTGTCCCCAATCTTTGGAGTTCTGACCGTTTTAGTGATTATGATATGTAATAAATTGCAATTATGGTAACGGGGTGAAAATTGGTACCAGGAATTAGACCAGACTTCCCACTTATGGGAAAGATGGCGGTTTTGATTTTTATGCTAATGGACCCCTATTGACCTCACTCGATATCTAACATTTTTGGTTACAATTTAATCAACATACATGTAGTTACATAAACCCAGCAGAAGCGAGGGGCTTCTACAGAATCTAATAGAACGGATTTCTGTCTCGATTAAGAGGGTTTCACAATTGATGCAAGTTAAAATTGCCCAACCAACGTAGACGTACCTCTCGGTTATTGCCAAACTAACGATAGACCTACCTCTAAATAATTGCCAAACTAACATATACATAAATGTGAGGAAATGCCAAACTAACATAGACCTACCTCTGAATAATTGCCATGGACAAATCCAGCAGTGGGGCAGTCAGTTTCTTGAACAAAGAGGTTAAATCCTTGGTCCTCGATACTATCATCAGACTGGAAACGAACATCAATCCGAGGGCTCCTCGAGAACCACGCGTAGCCAAACGCTGGGCCGGCCCCGCAGAAGGTCTGATCGATAAGGTCTGTGGAGACAGCCAAGTCGTCAATCTAGGATAAAAGATGAGAAGGGCGGTGTATGATAAAGCTCAATAGACCACTTTCATAAATTATTCAAATTTTATGCACGCATCTTTGTCAGACGCACAATGACAAACTATTTGTTCGCCTAAAATAATCTTATTTCAGAGCAATCCATTTATGCCCCATATATATTCTGGTACCGGTAGGAAGTAATTCCTTGAATGCAGTGAGCGCCAAATGGTAGCCATGCTATAGCCGGGTAATAATGCACAGAGCGCTTCACTTCGTATTAAGCGCTATATAAATGTTGTGTATTATTATTACTATTAATACTAATTATCTAGATTACTCATTCATTCTTGACTAAACATGTTATATTTCTTATGTTATATTTGTTATGTATGTGTCCTGTAATGCTACTTCTGTAAACCCTGCCTCGCGTCAATCAACTTGAATTGTGTCACTTCTCTTTGGCCCCCGTCACATAGAAGCCCGGAAGCAACACAATCAAACACGACTCTCTGTTGAGTGCACAGTTGGCTGCCTCACAACAAAGAGTCGTGTAGAGTCGTGTTCAGACGTAGCTTCTATATGACATGGGTATTAACGGAGGACCTGCATTTCCTATGTATATCTGACCTCTTTATTATGATAGAAATAATAAGGAATGGCTTTTATATAGCGCTTATCAACTTTGAGAGTTCCCTAAGCGCCCTACAATTGCAGCATTATTACCCTGACTTTAGCCCGGCAGCAACCGGCACACGCGTTTCAAGGAATAGATATTCCTACCAGGTACCCATTCACCTCACCTGGGTAGAGTACAGCACAATGAGGATGAATTTCTTGTTGAAGGAAATTAACGCCATGGATGGGACTCGAACCTACTACCCTGTGGTTAAAAGGCGAGAGTCATGACCACTACACCACAACGCCTCCACGTAAAATAAAGACGAGTTATACAGACCAATCCGAGATACTAACCTCTAAGAAGTCAACGCACTCTCCATCCACTTCAGATTGCAAGTCAAACGCTAGGAAACTGATTCGCGCACATCTATCCCCAAAGTCAATGGAGTAGAGGCAGTCTTGATTGGCCTCGTAGTCCGCTAAATTGATAAAGCTGTTCGTTGTATTAATGTACTGGTAGCACACTGTTGAAAGGAACAAACAAAGAGAAAAGATTATACATTACTATCAATAGACCACTTTCGTAATGTATTCAAATTTTATGCACACCCCTTTCTCAAAAACACAACGACAAATTATTTGTTTACCTGATATGAAATAATTGTATTGCAATCGTAGGAATGTGAATAGCATGCAGTGATTGTTGCTAGGTTGGTCAAGCTCCAATGTGTGTCCAACCTATATGTAGCAACATTAATGCATGCAGGTAGAATTCTGACCATTGTATTCTCGTTATTTGTTGAAAGATGAATGCTTGGTTAGTCTTGGTACAAACAAGAAGGAATTTGCATGCATTACGAAAGTGGGCTATTTATCGCATCAGACATTTGAGCAAGGCGACTTTAAAACCATATCGCAGATTTGCCAACCAAAAACCGTACTTTTCCATTTTTCTATCCTCTTTTACTTAATAATGTGGTACTATAAGACCTACATGTATTAATGATTATGAATGCAGAACACCATCAAACTAAAAGGCATCGAACCTGTCTCTATGGAGAATATATTATTGTCTACTGGTATTGACTATTCATGACCCATCCCAGACAAATGCTTTGCATATAGGTTCTTGGTGACACACCTGTCAAATTATTCGAAAAATGTACCTCGTTGTATACTAAAAGTAACATGAATAAAACAGATGGATGCACGGTGGTATTTCATTGTGGTGAATTATTACCCATATCCATTGAGTGGTGTACCCCTCATCCAAACGTAAAATACAGAGAATACGGTTTTAGGTTGGCATCCCTGATGTCGGATTGAAAACAGAAAAGTCTATGGCAAAATGCTTGAAATCAAAATGTGAATCACCAATTAGTTTTCCTAGATAATTTTTCATAGAACAATACTTGTAATCTAGTTTAATAATACTTGTTGCTATGTTGGGCAAGGTTTCAGATCGCAACCTTTGTATATTATCTCTAGTAATCGAACTCTTTCAAGGTAAAAGTTTGTATGGAACAATACTTGGAATCTACAGTTTGGATCCAGTACTTGTGTCTCCAGTATGTTTAGAAAGGTCTCATGACGTCAAAAGCAACCTTTGTAGTACCTTCAGAACTCCGCAGAGTGGATACTTGCACTTTATATACTTGGAATCTAGTTTTTTTTTCCATTACTATTCCATTACTTGTTGCTATGTTCGGCAATCGGACTCTTTCAGGATGAAAGTTTGAACGAAACTTACTTGGGCAGGGTTCATCGCCGCATACTCGTGTTGATTGCGGTCGCGGGTCAGCGCATAGGGCGTCGTCAACCACCGTACCATTTGATAGATTGATGCAGCTGACACCTCGTACCTGCATTCCTCCTCCGCAAGTCACATCGCACTGTAGATTATGAAAATTAACATTCAATAAAATACTAATTTGTACGATTCAAAGTGCATAGAAAAAATCGATGGCATAATTAACATTTCCACCTCCATGTCACATCGCACTGTAAAAGTACATTATGAAAATTCACATCAGATAAAGCATCAATTTCTAAAATTCAAAGTGCATAGAAAATTATAGATATCATAATTAACATTTCTATAGAGCTTAAAAGGTATCGAAGGGGAAAGAACAATTTACTAGTTGGTAGCTACAGACAACATTGTAGATAGTTTAACTATGCAACAACCACTCGTTCCATCTCTTGAAATGCGATTGTTATCGGGCAAATAAAATATTTCTTTTTGAATGTTAAAAAAAAGATGTGTGCATAAAATATTATTTCATCATGAAAACCCCTATTGTTCAAAGCATTTAACAATGTAGGTGCATATACATGTACTTGATATGGAAGAAATGAGGAGCTGCGAGAAAGTTATGACTAGTTGCATTTTCATTTGCACATTATTTGATGTCAATGATTTTGATCACCATCAAGTACAACTTTCCAGCAACACCCAAGAATCAAATGGACCGTGTTTTCACTAAATGACGAGAGCGAGAGGGCATTGTTACACAAAATGAGTTTCTAATCCATTGAAACGTGTCCTTCTATAGAATTAACATTCTATTGGTTGAATTGGCGCTACATCTTTATGCAACAATACACTTTGGCTCCCGTCACTTCGTGAAAACCCAGACGAAATAGTTAAAAGACATATCTACCTCTCCGTATTCTTCATCGGCGATGAATCCATACACCGGGCAGTCTACGAATCGATTGACGATGATAAAGCCAGTGCCGTTAACATCGTCGTTATTGTCGGAAACGAAGGTCACCACAGTCGTATTGTAGCGCGACGTCATGTTGAACTCTCTCTCACCACAGAAGACCATCTCACGGCCGTACTCTCCGTCTTCGCTGTACTGTTTTCGGAAAGAAAAGCAGAGAATGCTCATTTTGGGAGAGATGGCGCGTCAGATATTCAACTACAGTCACACCTGTCTATCGAGACCATCCGAGGGAGACGGAAAATGGGGTCTTTATTAGCAGGTGGTCTCAAAAGATGGGTTCCTTCACATTTAAAATGCATTCGAGGGAGTCAAGAAAGGTGGTCTTTAACTCATCCGTCGCCAAGGGACCAAATCGGATTAGTCGATGGATCGCCATGCGTGCCGATCGGCACAATAGCACTTTTCCGAAAATCAATACATTGTGAATTTCCGACCTGTGTCAATTCATTACGGATTTAGCTTTCACATGAGAGTGTCGGAAATATAGCATTACATAGCAATTTGAAATTGTTCTACAAAAAGGAGTGCCCATTTTCACTCGCCCCAATTTAGCCTGACGCACGGGGGATTCTATAGCCGGCGAAGGAAGGGTTAAAGACAGGTGGTCTTTCAGTACAGGTGGTCTTTCAGTGCAGGTGGTTGCAAAAGCAGGTTTGACTGTACTTTATGAGCTGCAATGAAAATATTACCATAATGCAGGTTTTCAATTGCAAATCAGAGCAGGTTCATTTTATTTGAATAGAATTGACCCGAATATGATGGCGAAGCAAAAATGAATACATACGTCGCTCTCTTCAACCGCACCTTGCATCGCGTGAAAAATGAATTCACCTCCACACGCATGACCAGAAGCTCCATCCATTTCGCAAGGCTACGCTCCTGGTCATTCAGCGCTCTGTAGGAATAACGCCAGAATGGAATCTTCAAACTTAAATAAGCCAGAATATGTGAAAAAATCTTCCCCTTGGGCATCCACTCCGAATTTCTTTTTCTTGTCCTTACCACAATGTAGTCTCCTTCGCACTCCAAGTCAGAGTGTGGAGGAGGGAGATTAAAATTAATGCGGAGACCGATACAGCCGTCGTCTTCATTCATGTACATGTATGTATATTTACATTCCTGATCTTTGGGGTAAGGCGTGTGTTGGGCTTAAACCCTCTCCCCCCTAAAAATGGAAGATTGACATGTAGCGCATTCCCATGAACGCATCTTAATCGATCCAGCTTACCTCAATGTAGTCCTCTTCGCACTCCCCATCGGAGTTTGGAGGAGGAAGGTTCAAGATGATACTGAGACCGATGCAGCCGTCTTCTTCATTCACATAAGTATATTCACATTCCTGATCTTCGGGGTATCCAAGGGGAAGGGTGGAAATCATATCGCCGTCTGTGATGTAGCGATCACAGCCTGTCAACAGCAACAAAGTTGACATTGTGAGATAACACTTTAAATGTTAATCATGCTTTAACAGAGCTTCCAACTTCACAAAAAATCCTATCATTCAAAAGTCCCATTATTAAAAATCCTATTACTGTATTAAAGTGATGTAGCGATCGCAACCGGTCAAAAAATAATGGCATTGTGAGATAACATTTTAAATTTATTATCATGCGTTAACCGAGCATCCAACTTCACATACAGGTATCTAAGATCCTATCATCTAAAAGTCCGATCATTAAATATCATATTACTGTATTAAAGTGGTGTAGCGATCGCAGCCGGTCAAAAGAATAATGGCATTGTGAGATAACACTTTAAATGTTAATCACGCTTTAACAGAGCTTCCAACTTCACATACAGGTATCTAAATACCTATCATTAAAAATCCTATTACTGTATCACAGTGATGTACATGTAGCGATCTAAAAATCTTTTCATAAAAAAATCTTATTACAATGATGTAGCAATCACAGTCTGTCGACAGCAACAAAGTAGTGATATTGTGAGATAACATTTCAAATAATTCTCGCCTTATTCCAAACATGGATAAACATTGATTGACAGAGATGCAGTGAACAAAAATTCACAGGCATTCTCAGGGATGACTTGAACCCACATTTTTGGATATGGACTGTCAGTGTTTGTCCTCGTTATGATAAGGCAAGATTTCAATTATTATCTACCCGACACAAAAATCAATTGAACCATTCATCAGGCTTCAACAGAGTAGCTAAATTCACATATCTATAAATTCTATTATTTCACCAAACATTCTTATTTTCATTTCTACATTTTTCAATAGTGTATCTGAATGATCCAAAATAATGTGTGTTCTCCTTGAGGTTCCACATATAAGAGCCCTTCTCATTAATCTATTACTCTAGGATTGCATATTTATACTTTTTTCATCTATTTGCAATCTTCACTCTTGTCGGTTTCTTCATATTCCAACCCCTACGTGGATGCCGTGAGCAAAAAAAAAAAGAAAGAGGATTAACCCTCTCATTCCCTTAGTTGCATTTTGGCGCCATTGAACACTGTTTACAAGGAAGAATGAATCTGCTCTTGCTTCACTATATACTGCCCTCTACTGTTGAGTTATATATAGCTGCACTCTCTAGCTTTCCAATGAATACAAACAGTAGGGGTACTGTCCGAGTTCTTTTTTTCTGACAAATTGGATTGAAAATACAAATTGTGATTTTCTCAAAAAGTAGCGGGGTCTGAGAGGGTTAAAAAATAGTTTGTCATTCACGTCAAATGAGGAGGCGCTTACTTGGGCATTCTCCATTATAGCAAGGGATGGAATCCAACGGAGTGAGTTGGGTGCAGAGAGCATCTGCGACAACGGTGTAATCTGTCGCATTCACGCAGGTCACCTTGCGTGTCTGCACTCCGTATCCACAGGAGGCCGAGCACTGCAAAAAGAACGGTTACAACAACGTTCAATTACACTGCTTTCTCGATAGCATCAGTTGATGTTAATTAAAGGGGAACTACACTCAGACATTAAATTGCTATCATTAAATGAAGAAAAATAAGATGAACAAACTGTGAAAATTTGAGCAAAATCGGATAATCCATTCAAAAGTTA
>BQKZ01004222.1:15356-25768 GCA_036244855.1 Temnopleurus reevesii
GTTAATGGCTCTGAATGGAGTGCTCCTACCATAATTTTATCAATTTTATCATTAATTATTTAATTTTGTACTTATTTTACTATATATTCATTTATATTGATTTTCTGTGTATTTTGAGCCGCTTTTTTATTTTACGGAAAATAAAACAAACCAACCAATACGGACAGTTAACAAATACTGTAAGGGAGGTAAAATTGACCACCACTTTTCACCTCTTTGTCTGCTAGTCTTTCCATTCCCCTTTGTGTATTTCTAATAGATGAATTTAACACTGAGAAAATGGTCAGTTAAGTTCGCACTAAGAAATATGAAATCTCAGATCCTTAGCTACCAAAATACTAACTCCTCATAGAGTGAAAGGTGTTTCAGGTGAAAAGGTTTTTGCTGTCAATGCTCCTTTACTGTGGAACATACTCCCTTACAACATACGTAATGCAGGGTCCTTGAAATCATTCAAACGTAGCCTTAAAACAAGACATACCTTTTCACATCCTCCTAAAGTAAATTAGCTTCTTTTCTAGAGAACTGGAGGCCATTTCATGAAACTTTGTCAGCAACAAAATTAGTCAGAGGCGACAAATCAAGTGAAATCCTTAATTCTGATTGGCTTAAAACTATTGCAGCTGACTGTTGTTATAGCAACTGTTGGAAAATCACCTCTTGTGGCACTGACTAATTTTTATGAAATAACCCCCAAGTGTGTTTAAATCATATGTAATATTATTACGCACAGATATTGGTAATGAAGTACTTCTTTGTTTCATTTCTGATGATCCCTTCTCTTCCTAAAATTATTTTCACCTACCCAGTCGACTGCAGCACGAATCCGTGTTTAAATGGAGGTTCTTGCCAGAGCAGCGCTTGTACGTGTGCGGAGGGTTACACTGGTACAACGTGCGAAACAGGTGACTTGGTTCATACATTGTAATCTAAGGCAGAATACTATTTTGGAGAACTTTCAATTTAAACTTAAAGCCCTGGTCACATAGGGCCTCGGAAGCAACACAATTCAACACGACTCTTTGTTCTGAGGCAGTTAACTGTGAATAATTAACAAAGAGTCGTGTTGAATCGTATTGCTTCCGGGGCCCTATGTGACCGGGGATTAAGAAATATTTGTTTCAACTTGAGGTCGAATCATCAAAAGGTGTTTTTTTTTTACCAAACAGCTCTTAATACCTTGTTTATTATAATAAAAAAAATTATTTTACAACTCCAACCTTTTATTTTGATGATATACATTTCACCTTATTTCTTTTAACAATATATATTTAATGTGTTTCTCATGGCACAATGGAAGTCTAACCCTTCTTGAATGGTAGTAAGAAAATGTATTTTTTTAAATATACGAAAATGAAAATAAAAATAGTATAATATGAATATATAAATCAAAATAAATAAATACAAAATAAATGCATTTTATTAAAGTTAAATACAGTTAGGAGCACTATCAATTATGTATATGGTTTATATCATGATTTAACTTCTGGAAATTCCCCCAAATGCAAAGTTCAGTCTTGTGTGATATCAAACACAACTTAATTGTTTTGACACAATATTAGTTATTTTTGTCTATTGGAGATTTATTAGTCTATTCAATGCCTTTCAACCAGATGGTTGTAGGTTTGAATCCCACTCATGGTGTTAATTTCTTTCAGTAAGAGATATATCCACATTGTGCTGCACTCAACCTAGTTATTATTGGGGACCGGTTGGAAGTGACCGTAATGTGGTCAATTGAGCTTTGGGCACCTCAAAACGCCCTACTGAAATACTCCCAATGGAGTGGGAAGTGTACATTACACGTTATGGCTGCATACCTGAATCCAGTGAACCCGGATACAATACACCCAGTGTTTTATTCTTCTATCAGGACTCTATTAGGATGACACTGAGACGTGACTGTTAATTAAGCTGGTATTTATTAATTATGGCGATGATTCATCTCGATGATTTACAGGCGGGCTCTCATTAATCAGACATGTTCAATCTCCAGCTGTTGATCAAGACTCATTCAATTATGCAATATCGTCACACCNGGAGGCGTCGTGGTGTAGTGGTTCTGATTCTCGCCTTTCAACCCAAGGGTCGTAGTTTCGAATCTCACCCATGGCGTCAAATTCCTTCAGCAAGAAATTCATCCACATTGTGCTGCACTCAACCCAGGTGTTGTGAATGGGTACCTGGTAGGAAGAAATTCCTTGAATGCAGTGAGCGCCAAATGGTAGCCATGCTATAGCTGGGTAATAATGCACAGAGCTCTTAGAAACACTTCGTATTAACGCTATATAAATATTGTGTATTATTATTATTATCATTACAAATGAAATGTATTATTATCATTGTTATTATTAACAATCATCATTATTTGTTGTGCTTTTTTAATCTAGCTCTCTCTGTTGACTGTGTCAATACAACATGCCTGAATGAGGGTACATGCGCAAATAATTTGTGCACGTGCGTCAATGGATTTTCTGGAACAATGTGCGAGCAATGTAAGTTTGAGAAATTAACAATAAATGACAATAACACTAAATAAACAGTCAAACCTCGTTATGACGAGGTCCTTGGGACCAGAGATGTTATCTTTTTATATTGAAACCTTGTATTATCAGGGCCAAAAAACAATAACATACAAAAAGATGGGACCAGAAAAACTACCTTGTTATAACGAGATCTCGTTATATCAGTGCTCTTTATAACAAGGTTGGACTGTATTGTTTGTTTAGATGCTTTCATGTATCTGTATCTGTATATGTTTATGTGTATGCTTTATAATGTATAAATTATTCATGTAATTATTAGGGGCCAGCCTTCTTTACAAGCCTCGCTTCTTTGCTGGCCTCTATTTTTTCATTTCTTTTGTAATATTAGTTATTTCCATTATTATTCATGACTTTATTATTTGAACTATCAAAGGAATTGAAAAAAAATAAAATGATTTGAAAATGATTTGATGTACAATTGTGATGATTTTTAATGGACCCCACGGAAGAACAGAGCTTTTTTAATAATGGCTCTGAAATGGGCAATCCACCCGATTTTAATATCATTCATCTCTCTTCTTATGTTATACAGTGAAAACTCAGTATAACGAGGTGCTTGGGACCATCAAAATTACCTTGTTATAGCAGTAATCTCTTTATAACAGAGTTGAAAAACAATAAATTATTAACAGCTGGGACCAGATTTGTTACCTCTTTATATCAGATAATTTTGTTATATCAGATCTCTTTATAACGAGTTTCCATATCTTGTTGTATATGTATTATGTTGTAATTTTTATTGTTGTTATATCGGAAATAAAATCAATCAATCAATCAAAGTCTGTATGACTTAAACTTAAAGTAAACATTGATGGCAACCATTACCATGTAAATTGAAGTTTTATCCTTTTTTTTCAAATGTGGTGTTGATCCGTTTTCATTCATAAATGTGAAATGAAATGGTGTCTGCTTGGTACATAGTACTGATTTCCAACAAAACATACAGACTGGAAAGAGTCTGAAATGATAAGAACAGAGGCAAAAATCTGACGTCACTGATTCTTTAATTCACCGTTTACGCGCACTAAAAGAGGACTCTGTTGCACCTGTTACAGTAGTTGAAGTTGCTGTAGATCCGGTTGGAGTATTTAAAGACCCTGTACTAGTGGTAGATGTTGTAGGCGTCTCTGTTACACATTTTTTTAGTACAAACTCCTTGCTATTTTCTTGTAGTTCTACGGATGATAATGATCTCCCTTTCTAACCTATACGGACAAATTTAACGAAAGATCATCGCCAGCCTTCCAGAACCATGCTATACTGCAGTACTATGTTTTTTTAATTGAAAGCTCTTTTCTGTTATTTTCCTGTAGATATACGGACTATGATGATCACGATTAGAGTGTACGAACGGAATCTAATGAATCTAACCTATACTCCCGAACTTAACGACACAACATCGCAAGAATTCCAGGACCTGGAAAGTGTATACTGCACTGCGGTAAGACAAAATATAACTCGGAGGGTTCACACTGAAAGCCGAAACCTTAAGAGAAGAGTCTACCCAAAAATCATATTTCTTCAACAGAAGGAGAAAAAATAGATGAACAGAACAAAAAAAGTTTGAGGAAAATCGGAAAACTAATAAGAGAGTTATGAATGTTTGAATATTTAGACAAATTGACAACTGATGATGTCACAGGTGCACAACTGACCATCTATTACATTCATATCAATGTTATAAAATGTTACTTTTTTCCCCAAAAATATGATTTGCTCAAAACCTTAACCATAGGAAATCTTTATGATAGATATGTAGATCCACTATTTGCATGTTTACATTCATACAAACTTTGCAACTCTCTGTAAAAATAATGAATTTTGCACCATATTTATAATGAAAACTCTGGTTAGTTGTGCACCCATGATATCATCAAATTGTTAACATCTCTGGAAATTTTCACTGATTTGCCCATTTTTTCAAATCTTTAAAAATTCATAACTTTTTTATTACTTGTCTGATTTTCTTCAAACTTATTTTGGTTTACTCACCAATTTTTTTCTGCTTCTGTTAGAAAATTATTATACTTGGATAGACTCTTCTTTTAAAGGGGAAGTTCACCCAGACATTGATGCACTCTCAGTGGATGAAGAAAAATACAATGATCAAACTGTGAACATTTGAGAAAATCCAACAATCCATTTAAAAGTTATGAATTTTCAAAGTTTTGATGGGCTCCTTACATTGGCAAAGTACATGTACAAAATGGCTGCAAACATGGAGAACTCTCCATTCACTTTGTACATAGAATTTCACATTTTCTTCTTTTTCCGGAAAAGTAGACAATAAATCAACAAAATTAATTCCAAAATGCATGCAGAATCAAAATGTCCCCATCATACTTGAAGAGAAAATTACAATTTGGTCTACTTTTCTTCACGAATGGGGCGGACCCTCCATTATTTCATTTCCAATACCCTTTTCTAATTTTTCATGCTTTTCTCATTTTAACAGGGACGCCCACCCCTACGTGTCTGAATAAATGAGACATTCCTGAAGTAATTCTTCACCATTCACATCGGGTTTGTAGGATTTTGATTGTGAATTCAATGCTCATTATGGCTCAAGTAGCCTCATAAAGTGAGGAAAATAGGCTAATAAAATGTGTGGTCAGATATACAAAATCTGTGCAGCCAAAACCTCCTTTCCGTATAGCCTAGCTAATCTCCTATGATATCCTATTACACACCAAAATCCTTAGCTAAAAATCTGTGTGTTTTTTCTGTTTTAGGTACGAAACTACTTCATTAGCAGTCTACCCAACACACTGGTTAGCCTAACGTGCAGTGTTTTATCGTTCACACCGGACAGCGTTATCGGTGTCCTAGACCTGAAAATGGGCGCGGCCATGTGGTGCTGATGCATATTACTGATGCTAATGCATATTACTGAGAATAATGAAATACATAAATATGATAAATACATATGAAACCATCAGCTAAAAATTTGATTATTTTTTCTGTTTTCAGGTACGAAACTACTTCATTAGCAGTCTACCCGAAACACTGGTTAGCCTAACGTGCAGTGTTGTATCATTCACACCGGGCAGCGTTATCGGTGTCCTCGAAATGAAAATGAGCGCGGCAATGTGGTACTTATTATTGGCAATAATGAAATCTTAAATACATATGAAACCATTATAGCTCGAGATTTGATTCTTTTTTCTGTTTTTAGGTACGAAACTACTTCATTAGCAGTCTACCCAACACACTGGTTAGCCTAACGTGCAGTGTTTTATCGTTCACACCGGGCAGCGTTATCGGTGTCCTAGACCTGAAAATGGGCGCGGCCATGTGGTGCTGATGCATATTACTGATGCTAATGCATATTACTGGGAATAATGAAATACATAAATATGATAAATACATATGAAACCATCAGCTAAAAATTTGATCATTTTTTCTGTTTTCAGGTACGAAACTACTTCATTAGCAGTCTACCCGAAACACTGGTTAGCCTAACGTGCAGTGTTGTATCATTCACACCGGGCAGCGTTATCGGTGTCCTCGAAATGAAAATGAGCGCGGCAATGTGGTACTTATTATTGGCAATAATGAAATCTTAAATACATATGAAACCATTATAGCTCGAGATTTGATTCTTTTTTCTGTTTTTAGGTACGAAACTACTTCATTAGCAATCTACCCAACACACTGGTTAGCCTAACGTGCAGTGTTTTATCGTTCACACCGGGCAGCGTTATCGGTGTCCTCGAAATGAAAATGAGCGCAGCAAGTGCCCCTAATGCAGACAACCTGCTCGTGATGGCGCAATCCCTTGCTATCGACACCGATCGGATCATGGCGTCTGGATTTGAGAACATCACTCTATCTCTGCTCCAAATTAACAGTAAGTGATGAAGATTTTCTCTTACAGCTCAATCTTGTTTGAATGTTTGAATGCCCATTTTTCTGTTTCTGGTCCCCAAGGAAGACCAGCTGCACTTATTTGCAGTGCAGCTGATATTGGGCTGTCCTGCCGTCTCTCTACACTCTCTTCTTTTAACTTCTTTTATTCATACATATGTTATCATTTTGCTGCTTGCCATGCTTTTTAATCAAGTAATTCTTGTAATTTTTTTTCTTATGATATAATATATATATATAATCTCTACTTTCTTCTGTACGTTGTGTATATTTTCCATTTTTGTTATTTGTTGTGTTGTCTTTTATGATGGAAATAAAACAAACAAACAAACATGAATGTGGTGCGCGAGCCATGTAATATTGTAAACATCGTTCGCGTAAGTCAAAATAACACAATATAATCTATTTCCGTAAAACTAAGTAGAACGCCAATTCATTGCTCCTTTGTAATACTTCTCAAATCGGAATCAGCTTGGCATTGCAGTGTCCGCACAGTTCAATGCACGGCCTAAGGACCTATTGTCCCATGACCCACTTAATTTTACAGAAATAGTTTATGTTGTGTTAAATAAACACAGCTAAACACGACACAAAACAATATAGTGACTTTAATTATATTTTCCACAAAGAATAAAGACTCTCCGAACGACTGGTGACCCTTTCTCATGTGCGATTCGGCGCTACGGGTTATCATTGAGTGCAAGAAGGGGTCGCCAGTCATTCATACAGTTGTGCATGCTTCTACAAACAGCTTTATGAAACCAAACCCAGGTGTATTCTGAAAATTGCGGGCAAATTGAAAACAGAGTTAGTTAAATCATTGTACATTCTAAGAAAAAAAAATAATGAATGAATGAATGAATGAATGAATGAATGAATGAATGAATGAACCTTTATTCCATTTCAATTCCAATAACAATAACATCAATGATAATAACATCAAAGGATTTACAATCATTATATGTAACATATCATAGCAGAGAGTGATATAATAATGAATACAAAGTGAATGATTGATTGGTTGGAAAAGAAATGAGGTGAACTGCTAAAAAGCAAAGCTTGTAAGCTGCAGTCCACCATGAACACATCAAACATTTAAATGAAAAAAGAACAAATAACAAAGATAACAGTCATGAAAATAACAAAAGCAGAATAGTATACATGTAAAAAAAAATAATGATAAAAGATAGAATGGGTAGAAGCAAAAGGAGGGAGAATTAGGGGGTATTTGGGAGATTCTATTAAGCTCGAATTTTGTTTTTACTTATTAATAAAGTATATTACAATGACTACAATCAATCAATGTCACTACAATCAATGTATCATTAATATCATCACCATATCATTATCATCATTATCATCATTTTCATTATTATCAGTACTCTTATTATTCAATGTTCTCACAATTGTCATTGCATCATGTTGTGTTGTGCATTTATGATATTTTTAATTCATTTGTGTATTGTGCAGTATTTATGTTAATGCCCATCCATGCCTCGGGGTAACAGTGAAGAACTTCACTTTTGCAAACCCTGGGCCGTGGATAGGCATGCACCACTTCTTGCTTTATTCTCTTCCCTTCTCCTCTTTCCACTTTTTCCTTTAAATTTATATCATACAATGTTTTCACTTACTGTGATACTTTTGTCACTTTTACTGTTGCAAATTTGTTGATGGCTGAACAAATAATAATTTTAGGTACTCTGTTTAAGTTGATTCCCAAAATGCTTGTCACTAGTTTAATCTACTGTATAAGCTGAAATTTTCGCGATGGTTTTATTTTCGCTAATTTTGCGGTTATGGATGCGCGAAAATCTCCACTCTTATTTTGCCCATTCATTTGTGTACAAAACAATGTCAAAATAGTGAAAATAACAACATGCCAATGTGTGAAACTGGTCTGAAATCGTGAAAATATTTGTACGCTAAAATATTGGCATATACAGTAATTTTCCACCTTTATATTTCTTTGTATGCATATCTACTTTTGTACTTTTCTTGTGTTTTTCTGTTGTAGGGCCCTTGTGAGTAACAGTGCTGTGATCACTGACTGGGCAACCCGACTGAAATAAAAAAAAATAAAAAAAAAAATAATAATGTTCTTATTTCTATTTTCATAACCAGCAACGCAACCTGTCGTGCCAACTGAGGTTTCCACCGGCCTACCAATAGGGACTGTTATCGGAATTGTTCTCGGCGTCCTAGCAGCTCTATTCCTCATCATCATCTGCTTGTGCTGCGGTCTGATCCAATTTGCAATGAGGAACAGACAATCGAAATTCATGATGGAGTAAGCAATATTTACATTATTGACCCATTCCAGATCTTAATCGTCTTTTCGTTATCAAATTGGCAACTCTAGATATTTTCTTTAAACTATTAACTTTAACAAAATACTACTGTATAAGCTGAAATTTCATTTTCGCTGATTTCGCGGACCTTCTGACCTCGTGAAAATTTCCACTCTATATGATGCACATTCATTTGTGTACAAACACTGTCAAAAACGTGAAAATAACAACACGCCAATGTGTCAAACTATTCAGAAATCGCGAAAATATCTGTACGCTAAAATATTGGCTTATTCAGTATATCAATTTCAAGAACCAGAATCATTATGAGGATAAGCNTAAGTCAAAATAACACAATATAATCTATTTCCGTAAAACTAAGTAGAACGCCAATTCATTGCTCCTTTGTAATACTTCTCAAATCGGAATCAGCTTGGCATTGCAGTGTCCGCACAGTTCAATGCACGGCCTAAGGACCTATTGTCCCATGACCCACTTAATTTTACAGAAATAGTTTATGTTGTGTTAAATAAACACAGCTAAACACGACACAAAACAATATAGTGACTTTAATTATATTTTCCACAAAGAATAAAGACTCTCCGAACGACTGGTGACCCTTTCTCATGTGCGATTCGGCGCTACGGGTTATCATTGAGTGCAAGAAGGGGTCGCCAGTCATTCATACAGTTGTGCATGCTTCTACAAACAGCTTTATGAAACCAAACCCAGGTGTATTCTGAAAATTGCGGGCAAATTGAAAACAGAGTTAGTTAAATCATTGTACATTCTAAGAAAAAAAAATAATGAATGAATGAATGAATGAATGAATGAATGAATGAATGAATGAACCTTTATTCCATTTCAATTCCAATAACAATAACATCAATGATAATAACATCAAAGGATTTACAATCATTATATGTAACATATCATAGCAGAGAGTGATATAATAATGAATACAAAGTGAATGATTGATTGGTTGGAAAAGAAATGAGGTGAACTGCTAAAAAGCAAAGCTTGTAAGCTGCAGTCCACCATGAACACATCAAACATTTAAATGAAAAAAGAACAAATAACAAAGATAACAGTCATGAAAATAACAAAAGCAGAATAGTATACATGTAAAAAAAAATAATGATAAAAGATAGAATGGGTAGAAGCAAAAGGAGGGAGAATTAGGGGGTATTTGGGAGATTCTATTAAGCTCGAATTTTGTTTTTACTTATTAATAAAGTATATTACAATGACTACAATCAATCAATGTCACTACAATCAATGTATCATTAATATCATCACCATATCATTATCATCATTATCATCATTTTCATTATTATCAGTACTCTTATTATTCAATGTTCTCACAATTGTCATTGCATCATGTTGTGTTGTGCATTTATGATATTTTTAATTCATTTGTGTATTGTGCAGTATTTATGTTAATGCCCATCCATGCCTCGGGGTAACAGTGAAGAACTTCACTTTTGCAAACCCTGGGCCGTGGATAGGCATGCACCACTTCTTGCTTTATTCTCTTCCCTTCTCCTCTTTCCACTTTTTCCTTTAAATTTATATCATACAATGTTTTCACTTACTGTGATACTTTTGTCACTTTTACTGTTGCAAATTTGTTGATGGCTGAACAAATAATAATTTTGGGTACTCTGTTTAAGTTGATTCTCAAAATGCTTGTCACTAGTTTAATCTA
>BQKZ01004222.1:26724-55820 GCA_036244855.1 Temnopleurus reevesii
CTTCAGCAAGAAATTCATCCACATTGTGCTGCACTCAACCCAGGTGAGGTAAATGGGTACCTGGTAGGAATATTTATTCCTTGAAACGCCAAGTGCACTGCATGGTGGCTGCCGGGCTAAAGCCAGCATAATAATGCTGCAATTGTAGAGCGCTCAGGGAATTCTCATGAAGAGTTGATAAGCGCTATATAAAAGCCGTTCATTATTATTATTATCTAATGTGCGCAATACAAGAGAATTGCGCATCTTTTGTTACCCACATCAGGATGTGCGCACTTGTTTTTTACCGTCCATAAGCTTCCGTCATCCAATATCAAAGACTGACTATTGTAGTAACATCAAAACTTAATTTTCCTTATCTAATGTACAGTGATCGATATCGGGACACGCCTCAAGGGCGATACTTCTACGATGACGACACTGATGTGGACTTTGGCTCGGCGTCAGGCACGCTCGACGACCCCTCGCATGATTCTCTCGCTCGCCGTCAGTTTGCAGTCGGGCAAGCTGTTGGGAGGATCAGCCGGGATCACCGCGGTGCACTCTACAATCATGGCTTTGACATGGATCAAGAATCTGTAAGTACTTTATATTATTGAGAGTTGATCAGTTGTTTTACGAAATTCAAATGTATCACTTTGAATTAAATTGAATTGAATTAAAAACAGACATAATCAATGCAAAATAACATGACAAAGTAATAAAATCAAAGGAGGCGAGTACCCTGGAAGGAAAGATTGAGTTGGGATTGCCATAACAACAAACAAATTTAAACAAAACGGTCTAGTCAAAGAATAGTAAAGACAAAAAGGGAGTAGAACAAGGTAGAATGATGTTTCGGCTGTATACTGCGAGCCTTCATCAGACTATAATGAGCTAGAAGCGTTTGCCCACTCGTTCCGCAGCAATATAAGGCACGTGCCGCGTGATCTATGCTCAATATAGTCTGATGAACGCTAGCAGTATGCAGCAGCCGAAACGTCATTCGACCTACGTTCTATATTTGCACGATGTAAAACAACTGATCAACCCTCTTCAATTATTGTTCACTATTAAGATGAACCTCTTTGAATTCATAATTTTTAAATATAATTATATATGTCACACCACACACAGGGGACGAATGCAAGTGGGCATGTTCATAGTGTGAGCATTCCCTGAATTTGATTTACTTTTTTGTTCAATTACCTTAAATTGCTAAAGGATGAAACCATAATGGTGTAATAAATGAATTAACACAACATTGACAAATATAACAAATGAGTTGCTTTTATACAAAAACAACTTGACTTTTATACTTGTATGACATACAGTATATTATATCAGACAATCGTATTTAGTTTATTGACTTTATACATGTAACTGTTTAGAATGCAATGGTGGCATAAAAATATATTTTCTACAAAGGAAACTCTCTGTCACAATATAAAGCAAAATGTGACATCTTTTATTCTTATGTTTTTCATTTCTTTAGCAGCCTGGTGTTGCTAGAAACTTCAGCAGACCATACCTGGCAGATGGCAGTGAAAGTGTAAGTATCTCCAGCCATTCTTTTGTTGTTTGTTTTTAAGAAAGGGAACCAAAGTTAAATCTTAAATCTTAAAGTTTAAAAGAGGCCTGCTCTTGTTAGATAATTCATTAAAATCTTCCAAAGTAAATAAAAAAGTTTTTTTAGGCACAAATATTCATACATGACAGTGCCGTTAAAACCCAAAACAACAACAATGACATACTATCAATATATTTGGGGCCGAAGCAACGATACCGCATGTTATAGATTCGAATCACAACTAGACACGGTGGAGTGTCGCATCATTGTTTGGCCATGTCATAAACAAAGATTTTGCATGAGAGTTGTAAATAACTCTCCTTGAGGCTCTTAAGGAGAATTTTAGGAGAGCTAAAGTGGGCCTTCGGGTAGTCAGATTGAGGTTACAAGGGGCTTAGTAAAATCACCACCCCCCCCCCCCCTCATAAAAAAAAACATTTAAGGGTAGCTTAATTCAGGAGAACAATCGCTCTCACTCCACTAAACTCTATTTTCTGGTCCAAAAGTGATTACAAAAATTAAAAATAATAATAATAATTACACAACATTTATATAAGCGCTTAATACGAAGTGTTTCTAAGCGCTCTGAGCATTATTACCCGGCTATAGCATGGCTACCATTTGGGACTCACTGTATTTATTCCTACCAGTACCAATTCATCTCACCTGGGTTGAGTGCAGCACAATGCAGATGAATTTATTGCTGAAAGAAATTTATACCATGGGTAGGTTTCAAACCTACGACCCTCGGGTTGAAAGGCTAGAGTCCGAACCACTACACCACTTCAATCAGGGATACTAGGGAAACTGATGGACATTTCTCAAACGCTTGGAGTAATCCAACCCTAAATAAAATATTTGTTTTATGATTTTTCAATTACAGCTTCGCTCCAGCATAATCTACAGGTCGCCATTCCGTGCTGTTGGCAGAGAAAGTGTAAGTTTCTCATTGTAGCAAAATGAGTGAGAAAAGTTATTTGGTTGCCCTCAAATTCAATCTTTAAAAGTAGCGTCTCAAATGGTCAATAAAGGTTTTTTTCACTATCTTTTTTTTTTCTAGTCCGGGAATACATTTCATATGAAAAAAAAACGAGGTTTAAAGAAGTAAGAAGGGACAGAAAAGCATAACATAATCCGAAAATGACTTTTCAGAAAGAAAACAAAAAGTTCCTATCTGGCTTTTTTCATAGACTCTGTCGGTAGAGGGCTATCAAACAAATTGTGTACTAGGTATTTCAGATATTATAGCATATAGATTCCTTGGAACAGGGGATGAAAAATATTATCAATATCCTATGGCAAATAAAAATTCAAAATTGTTGAAATATTCTTCTTCAAGACTCAACACCTCATCTGCATTTCACTTCCTCATCAATTAGCTATAAAACTTACTTATAGAAAATGTGTAGAGAATTCGCCTCTCAGAAGATGATTAACTTCAAGAAACATATTGAGAAAATTTATCACAATTTCATTTCAGTAAAATAAAGATAATTAGTCTTCAATAAGATGATAGCCGTTATTTGTGCTTATAATAAGGCAAATTATCAAAAACTATGGGATAAAAATTTAATTAATGTATGTGTCGCTATAAATATGATAATTTGAATATGTGCATGCAATAATGGCTTCATTTGCATTTCCTAATATAGCACCGGGCAAGGCGGCACTTCAGGGCACCTTACTTCGAAGATGACAATGATGGCAGAGAGAGTGTGAGTATTCCCTAATACTAATAGCTTGAGAGTGAAATCAATTAGNCCTGGCAGATGGCAGTGAAAGTGTAAGTATCTCCAGCCATTCTTTTGTTGTTTGTTTTTAAGAAAGGGAACCAAAGTTAAATCTTAAATCTTAAAAGTTCATAAGGGGCCTGCTTTTGTTCACACATGAAAATCTTCTGCAGTAAATCAAGAGGACTTTTCAGGCGCAAATACTAATGTATAAAATTGCTGTTAAACCAAGAACAACAACAACAATTTCATACTATCAATATATTTGGGGCTGAAGCAACTATACAGCATGTTTTCGATTGGAATTATAACTCACATGATGTAGTGTCACATTGACTCGTACATTGAAGCATTAATTCCATCATTGTTTGTCCATGTCATGAACAAAGATTTTGCAGGGGAGTTGTAAATAGCTCACCTTAAGGCTCTTAAGAAGAATTTTAGGGGAGCTAAAATGGGCGTTCGTGTAGTCAGATTGAGGTAACAAGGGGCTTAATGACATCACCCTCCCCTCATAAAAAAAACATTTAAGGGTACCTTAATTCAGGAGAGCAATCGCTCTCACTCCCCCAAACTCTATTTTCTGGTTCAAAAGTGATTACAAAAATTAAAAATAATAATAATAATACACAACATTTATATAAGCGCTTAATACGAAGTGTTTCTAAGCGCTCTGAGCATTGTTAGCCGGCTATAGCATGGCTACCATTTAGCGCTCACTGCATTCAAGGAATTTATTCCTACCGGTACCCATTCACCTCACCTGGGTTGAGTGCAGCACAATGCTGATGAATTTATTGCTGAAAGAAATTAACGCCATGAGTAGGTTGCAAACCTACGACCCTCGGGTTGAAAGGCGAGAGTCAGAACCACTACATCACTTCAATCAGGGATACTTAGGGAAATTGATGGACATTTTCAAACCCTTGGAGTACTACAACCCTAAATAAAATATTTGTTTTATGATTTTTCAATTACAGCTTCGCTCTAGCATAATCTACAGGTCGCCATTCCGTGCTGTTGGAAGAGAAAGCGTAAGTTTCTCATTGTAATCATATGAAGCAAACAAAAATTATTTTGTTGCACTCAAATGCCATTCATAAAAGTAGTGTCTCAAATAATTTTTAAAAAAAGGAATTTTCATTTGATTTTTTTCTAGTTCGGGAATACATTTCATGTATGAAAATTGAGGTTTAAGAAAGTAAGAAGGGATAGAAAAGCAAAATATAATCCGAAAAGGACTTTTCAGGTTGTATCTCCCATGTTTATGATTTTGCTGTGTCTTTTTTTAATTGAGAAAAAAATAAAAGTTCTGATCCGGCCTTTTTCAGAGGGTTGGTAAGTGGAGAGGGGGGGGGGAACCAATTTTTATTGCATAATTGTATGGGATCAGATAGCTCAATAAAGGCAGAGCTTGATTGGAAAAGCGGATGAAAAAAAATATATGGTATCCTTTTCTGAATAACAAAATGAGTACCGTATTTGAAATAATCTTTCTAGATTTAACACCTCATCTGAGTTTTCCTTCCATATGGATACCAATTAATTATTTAAGCATAAATTATATAAAATATGTAGAGAACTTGCTGTTCCCAATTTCATAAACTTTAGCAAAACAATTGGTAGGCACTACTTGGTCTCCGGCGGGAGACACCGCGCATGCGCAGACGGGATTCTTCGCTGGATTTTACGAATTTCTACCAATGCAAATTTAGAGGAAAATTTGAAAGGAAGCGAACGTATGAAGTGAGATGAATGTAGGAGAAGGTGCAGCGAATGAAGAGGGAGGTTTTAGAGATTAACAGGGTATTCTCTTTAAAAGAGCGGAGGCAATGATCAAAGAATCCAAAAAGCTTTATAAAGCTCTTTGAGAATCACGTCCGTCTGCGCTGCCTATGAAGGTAGCCTATATCCGAGCTCGCTGTCTCCCGCCGGAGACTAAGAAGTGCCTACCAAAACAATTGGCTATATCTATTAATAGTATTGTAGTCCTTATAAAGCAAACATAAAAAGTAGACGATACAAATTTCATTAAATTATGTGTTCCTATATCCATGATAAATTTAATGCAGTACACGTAATAACCTTTTTCTGTTGCATTTCCTAACATAGCATCGGGCAAGACGGCACTTCAGGGCACCTTACTTCGAAGATGACAATGATGGCAGAGAGAGTGTGAGTATTCCCTAATACTAATAGCTTGAGAGTGAAATCAATTAGATACAATAAAACTCAGGGAGTGTCGTTAAAAAAGTGCAATCAATTTGCAAAGCCATAATTGTCTTAGGGCCAACGCACACTACACAACTTTTCGTTGTACGACCTTTAGACCAATTTTGCAAACACTGAAATATGCTATAATATGTCATCTCACAGATATTTGGTACTTGATGCTTCATCAAGTTTCAAGTGTCAAGTACCTTGCCATAAGATGACATATTATATCATATTTTAGTATTGGCAAAATTGGTCTTATGGTCATAGGACTAAAGTTTGTGTAGTGTAAGCGGTGGCCTTTCGTATGATAATACTAGCAAAATTGTTAAGAAACCCGTTAATGAAAGTATAAACAATAATATAACTTCCATCCATAAATTGTTGTTGATAGTGAAATCAAGCATGACTAGAGCAATATTATATTAAGATAGGTATACAATCTTATATAATTATATTACACTTATCACTATTTGGTTTCAGAGTACATTTAGTAAAATATTGAAAATCCTGTACTACTATAGACCAATAGGGTTTGGGTGTCGATAATTATGCAAATTTCTAACTGGGGGGCTTCTGGTATGCCTGTCTATAGAATTTCTTCGCACTGACATAGCAACGCACGTGGCTCAGAGCGCAACCCATAGAAAAGACCTTTTGTTCCAGAAACCCCCCAGTTATGGCCGCCTACAGTGATCAGAAACCGAATTCATGTATACTACTATCTCAGTAGACTACATGTAATGCATAGTATTAGTTACAAACTAAATCCACCTTTGGCTTTATTTGTAGATTGACTCGAGCATGAACTTCAGAACACCCTACGTAGCTGATGGGACGGAGAGTGTAAGTGTAAAATGTGGGGAGGATATATCCCTCCTCCCCCTTCCCAACACTCCTTAAAAGAAGAGTCTACCAAAAAATAATAATTTTTAACAGGAGCAAACAAAATTGGTGAGCAAAACAAAAAAAGTTTGAGGAAAATCGGACAACTAAATACAAAGTTATGATTTTTTAAAGATTAGACAAAACAGGTAAATCAGTGACAATTTCCAGGCATGTTGCCAATTTGATGACGTCACGGGTGCACAACTTACCATTCATCCCATAGTGCAAGATTCATCATTTCTACAGAAAGATACAACATTTTTATTAATGTAAACATGCAATTTGGGAGCTACATACCTGTCATGAAGATATACTATAGTTAAACTTGTGAGGAAATCATATTTTTTTTTAAATATAGCATTTCGTAACATTGATATCAATATCATAAATAGTCATCATCAGTTGCCAATTTGTCTAAATATTCAAACATTCATAACTTTCTTATTAGTTGTCCGATTTCACTCAAACTTTTTTGTTCTGCTCACCAAATTTTTCTGCTTCTGTTGAAAAATTATTATTTTGGGGTAGACTCTCCTGTTAATGACTGGCAGAATCTCCCTGCCCTACGGTCCTTCCTAATGATGGGCAGTTCCCCCCTCCCCCCAACCGCTTTAGTTTTAGTTTTACATGAGAGGAAACTTTGAAACTTCCTACATAGCACATATAGAGAGAGTAATACATACATATTATAGAGTGTATATATAAAGTGTAAAATTGTGGAAAAGTATATCCCCCAACCCACACAAACCTCCCTCATGATGGGAAATGAATTTCCATAGCATCCCATCCCCCTCCGATTTATCTGTAGTTTGACCTAGGAGGCAACAAAAGAGCACCCTATATGGTTATCATAAGTAATTTACAAATTGCAACAATAAAAATATTAATAATAGTAATGATAATGATAATGATAATTCTTGTAAGTTTTGCTGCACCTTTCACCAAATGAATTCAGCAACAAAACCTGCTATCTTCAACAGTGTAATAGGATACAATATAAACTATTTCCCTAAAATAAGATGGATCATTTGACAATAGATCCAAATGTCGTGTGTTGACTGTACGAACACAACAATCACAAGCCAGTTCTGATTTGAATTGCATTACAATGGAGCACTGTACTGGCGTTTGACTTACCGGTAATTTTGACTTAATTATAATATATTATATTGTGCTAATTAGAGCTGTATATTTTCTTTTTTATTTTTACAGCTTTATTCAAGTGGACACTTCAGAAATCCCTATCATGGGAGAGAGAGTGTAAGTAGTCTTGATTTTCAGCATCTTTAAAGGAACAGCCCAGTAATGTTCAAAATGGGAAAAAAATGATATGCAATGAGCTGAAGTATAAACAAATTACTTGTTATTATTATTACACTGGTCAACAAAATTTTACTTTTTGAAAGTTGTCTGCAATTTTTGAGCTGATATAGGGTGAATTTAATGTGCTGAATCCAGAAATCACGCATGTGTGTATCCCTTTGGAAGGTATTGGTGGAATAAAATGACATGGCAGATAAATATTTTGGTTAGAAATGTTTATATTGTTAGAGAGAGATATTAAATTCCAATAATACTGGGTGATTTTGTTGAAAATGGCTCAGTTTCAAGCCTTGAAACCTCAAAATCCTCTAAAATTCAGATGGGGAAAACATATACGGTTATTTCATCTAAATTAAAGGGTTAGACCAGCCAAAATATTTATTTTTTAACAGCAGAACATAAATCTAGTAAACAAAACCACAAAAGTTTGAGGGAAACTGGACAGGTAAAGAGAAAATGATGAATTTTTGATAATATAAAAAGTGATAAAAACAATGCCAAAATCACTAGACAAATTGCAAATTTTTGTGATATTGGTGATGACATAATGGCTCGTTCACCATTTATCCTTTATCTATGGATAAGAATAGATACCTATAATGAAAAAAAAACCTCTGAATGTTCAGACTTTTAAAGACATTGAACAAAACAAACATTTTAATATTTTTGTATAAACCTGAATGATATTTCATATATTAAAACAATTGAGTTTCATAGCATTTCATAATTTAATTAATGTATTATCATAAATATAAAGGCATATATTCACAATTTTCTTATATGAACAGGATAACATGGTACAACTGGTAACAAAAGGTGTTGCGAAAGTTGTCAATTTTTTGAGGATTTTAAGGTTTCAAGGCTTCAAACTGAGACATTTTCAACATACTAATCAGAAAATAATGGACCTGAATATCTTTTGCCATTAATTTAATCAATTCTAACAAATATATCTATTGTCCATGACATTTCACCCCATCAAACCCTTCAAAAGTGCTCCACACAGGCATCAAAGTGAACAAAACATAAAAAACAACATGTGGGGATAGATCGGAAACTTGACCTGATTGAGCAAAACCAATGTGATTTTTTAATTCAGCGCCTCAGATTCACCATAAATCAGCTGAAAAATCACAGACAACAAATTTGCTGTTGACCAGTGTTATTATTACTTTGGCAAATTTAAACGAGATAGCTTTCTACTAAAATGAGGGGATGAATCCTTAGGTTTATTTGTATTTATGGCAATTTTAGAGTGCAGAAAAACAGTCAAATGCTTATAATATATATAGAATCCCGTACATTCCCACGTCATTGAAATCAATGGTAACCTCATGCATTTTGAACTCTAATCCTTAGGCCTCCCCTGTATTATTAGGGCACCTATATAGGGAGTCAGAATGCTGCGTGTACTTTCCTCCTTCCTACCCCTTCCTTCCCCCTCCCCATCCCTCTCATCACAAAAGAAACAATAAAAAAAAAATTAATGATAATGAATTTTGTTAGGGTAGACGCTTGAGTTTTTCGAAATTTTCTCCGAGCAGCGCTTGCAATAACATAATAATAATAATAATAATAATAATAATAGAATATGCAATTTCTAATGCGCCGAATCCATCCTTCTGGATGCTCAAGGCGCAGTAGAGAATAGTAGAGGAAAGTCGGATGAAAGGTTAAAAGTAGAAAGGTTGAAAGTAGAAAGAAAGCTGCTTGAGTCGGAGTTATGAGTAAGATGCATTGAAAAGGTACTGTTTAAATTTATCAACAGATGTGCAATTTTTTATGATTGGTGTTCCAGAGGGTTGGGCGAGCATGAGAAAAAGAATGATCTTCCCACGATTTGATGACCTTGGTGACATTATAAGAGCCATTATAACCCCAGTTTATTGGAATCAGGCATGCAAAAAAATTCCACTCTCTTGGGAGTATTCCAGCAGGATGCTTCAAGGTGATCAAATGTAAATTGACAGCATTATGGTGATTTTCAACCAGTTCCCAATCACACCTGATTAGATTGCAGTATAACATGGATAAATTTCTTGAAGAAAAATGAATGAAAAATGAAAAATGAAAAATGAATTACTCCTTCTCCATATTAATATGCGAAATGAAAATGAAAAATGAATTACTCCTTCTCCATATTAATATGCGAAGTGTGTGTAAGAATTTTGACAAAATGTTGAAATTAATTGATGGTGCTAATTTAGGTCTGGTAACACTTGGTGTCACTGAAACTTGGTTTTCAAGTGATGCTGACAAACAACTTTTTACTATTTCTGGTTTCAATCTTGAGATCAACAATAGAACTAATAGACGTGGCGGTGGTGTTGCTTTGTATATCCCAGCTCAACTTGATTACAAGTTACATTATGACATGAATAAAATGGAAGCACATTTAGAAACGCTTTTTGTTGAAATTGTAAATCCTGGAAAAAAGAACATTGTAATAGGAGTTGTGTATAGGCCTCCAAATAGTAACTTTCATGATTTTGTTCATGAATTTCAATCGCTTCTAGAAAATCCACTTCTAGTCGGAAAGTCATTGTGTATCATGGGAGACTATAATNACACAACAATCACAAGCCAGTTCTGATTTGAATTGCATTACAATGGAGCACTGTACTGGCGTTTGACTTAACTTTGACTTAATTATTATATTGTGTTAATTAGCTATATTTTCTTTTCTTTCTTTTTTTCACAGCTTTATTCAAGTGGACACTTCAGAAATCCCTATCATGGGAGAGAGAGTGTAAGTAGTCTTGATTTTCAGCATCTTTAAAGGTATAGACCAGTAATGGTCAAAATATAGAAAAAATGATTATATACAATGAGCTGAAGTATAAACAAATTACTTATTATTATTATCATTACTTTGGCAAATTTATAACGAGATAGCTTATCCACAACTCATCCACATTTTTTTCTTGTATTTGTTCATTTCTGCAGATAAGAGACGGGTCTGGCTCACGGCGAACAGGTTTCAGTACGCTGGATAGAGATGACGTAAGTTTGCAAAAGGAAATTTAAATCTTCTCATTGATTCATCTCATTTATCCTATGAAACAAAAGATATCATCACATTGCCAATCGAAGGAATGTTTATACTTTTAGTAAACCATCCCCTGCGTCATATGCAGAGATGCCATCCATTCCAAAATGTGCATGAGGCAAAATTAAGAAGTGAATAACGAAACAGCTGAATAAATGTGAGAGAAAAAAACAAAGTAAAAAAAACATTGCTCTCAGCAATATGCGGGTTTAATAATATATGTACAGATTTAAGTGCGTTTCTTGCTATTGTACATAATTACATGGTATTCCTTAAATCGGTTGAGGACAATATGACTACAACACTTGGTATCAAGTTTGCATACATTATTTGTTGCTATGTCGGGCAAGCCTCAGGCAACCTTTAGGGTTGTGAAGAACAACTTTTGTATTCGAGGTATGCACAAAATTTGCATCTATTAGTAAACCTGCCTATTCACTTGTAACAAACTCCTTTATCAAATGAAAATAAACAGTGAGCGAGAAGGGAAATTGGAGAAAGTGAACAACTTTCAAGTCCCTATCATGCAAAAGAAAACTGCTTCCCTGTTATTCTGCAAAGAAAAGTAGAACAGGTATCACAACTGCTTGCAGAATAATATGGGAGCTAATTTCTTTTGATAGCTTAAGGTCATTGTGAAGACTTTTTTTCAATTACTTTGTTTGTCCTGTTCACTATGTCACATCACAATTGAATGTATCTTGTAAATTCTATTTTCCTTCACCATTTTATTCTAAATGTGGCAATAGCCAAATGTTATTTGCATTTTTTACTACTGTTTTTTGTATATTTGGTGATGTAATTTATTTGATATGTAATGTTTTATATTGTATCTGTTTGGTTTAATTGTTTTCATTGTACAGACAGGGCCCGTTGGTAGAGCAGTGCCACCCTCTCTAAAGAAAACTTAATAAATGAATAAAATAAATAGATAGTCAGGGTCTAGGAAGCAAGTTGTGCAAAATGTTTAGTCTCTTTTTTTATCCAATTAACATTGGTAAACTCCTCTTTCTTATATTTCTTTCTTCCAGAGATCCGTTGAGAGAAATCCCATGATTGCCAGTTTGTATTATTAAGGACACCTTACTTTGATTCAGGAATGAATGACCTTTGACCATGGCCTTTTGACGATGATGATTCTCTATTTTTATATTTTCAAATTTAGAAGTATTTAGAGCTAGGCAGATAATAGAGATGTAATGATAATAAAAGTAAAATAATGTATACTTGACATGTAATCATGAACTGAATTTTTATTAAAAGGTTTAAAGTAAATTAAGTAATGAATAGGGCTTTGTATGATTCTACAAAATTTATAGAGCCTATTTGCGTTTAGGGATATCATATGCAACATCTTACTTATAGTTATTCAATTGCAGTTATACTTCACATTTACCAACAAATTTTAGATGCAATTTTGGATCAAATTATATGAGATTGAAAAGATTTAGGAATGGCTGCAGAGAATTAATTACCTTTGATTTTATGTTTCAATTTCATTTTTTGTAAGTACTATTAATCAAGAAATTATATCATACACAAGAAAATTTATATGAAAACATGTACAAGAAATTTGCAAATTTTCCTTTTTCAATATGAATAATTCACAAGCAATAATCTGGCAATAATTACAAAATGTACATTGATATGGAAGTATGACGCCAATCCTATTCAAATTAAATGTATATATTGAGTGAGTAATTTCAACTTCGAAAAATTGTGTAAATGTCATTTACGATATAACAATACAGGTACAATTAAGTTATTATTATGATATTAACTCATATTTATGCTATCAAACAGGGTTTGTTTTAAGTTATCTAAGCTAATCATACCTTCTATCTTTCAATTTTATCAGTACTAGTTGTGAAATATATTTATTTGTGTATTATAATAATGTTCTATACTCATGAAATGTGTAAGGTATTTACAAATACAATTCATGATATAATGGTAGAAGAAATAATATTGTGTCTGTATTTTTATAGTGCCAAAAGCTTTTACAACAGTAAAAGATGTATTCAGAAAAAAAAAATATTTATTGCAGTACTGCTTCCATATTTTTGTATTTTTTATTTCTATACTAATGAACTTTATTGAATGAATTCTTGGCAATGGGTCTCAGGTTATTGCAAGTTATTATTATTGTCAATGGCAACATTATAATTTTGTTATGACTATCTGTGTTGGTTTAAGCTTCACGCACTTTGTTTTAATTCCACATTTTTGTTAATTGTCACAGACTTATCATGTGCAATGTTCTACCTTGTTTTTCATTAAAACGTTCAATTTATTCAATTACATCTTTGCAGAACAATATTGAAGTAAAAAAGGAGCTTGAGAAAAGTTTTGTATAAAAACGATGTTCATTCAATACGATTAACTACTTAATGTACCTGAAGATTATAATCACTATCTACAATAATAATTGATTTTATTTTCTCTACCCTAAATACCGGTAGATTACTTTGTTTAAATTTGGTTGTTCTGTTAAGGCAACATCAACTCAAGCTAATACACTTTCAGGGTACTCATTTCCTTTCATTATACTACTTTGTCACGCTACTTTACATTGACTATGGGGGTGTTGCTCAAAAGTTGCAATTGATCGCAGGTTGCAGTTGATCGGAACATGCCAATCAAAATCATTGTTTCATGCGCGTCTTGTTAGATGCGCATACCGTGCGCAAATGAAAATGCGCGTTACGCAAAGTTGCAGTTGATTTTGAACAACACCCCCTATGTCTGTGAAAAAGGACATGTTAAAGTCAATTCAATACAACACTTTTCCATTTTATTTCCTCGCACTTTCAAAAGCAGAAAATGCCATATTCTCTTCATTCCATCGGTGCTCCTTCTTACGTGAGTCCTATAAAGTAAAAAAAAAAGATTGATTTCAAATCTGTTCAGTCCTTGGCCCAACAAATTCGGAATAATCTCCCCGCATCTTTCAACAATACCAAATCACTCATCCTTTAACAAAAACATCTCAAAACCCATATTTATCATTCCTATTGTAGCTTAATGTAGGCCTTTAAATAGAGCACTTTTTATACTCTAGAAAAGCGTTATATAAATTCAAGTATTATTATCCTTATCATTATTATTATTATTCATATAACTACCATAATTCTTGCTGAAAAGAACATTGGAAGACTCAAAATAAATGTATCACCAATGAACGATTATGACTCTAAAACACTAACTAATCTTTATATCGTAAAAATGATTCTGCAATAAAATAATTTCTATCTAATCTATACATATTGGAAGTAGTAAAACAACTGATCACAATACATAAAGTTCAGACCATGTGCTTCAGAACCCTAATATGGAGTTTTCGATTTTCTTCATCACAGTCACAGTCGACCGGAAGTAAAGGTCAACCAATGTCAACACACCAACTAATCTTCTTCGTTCACTCTAAAAATCAGTGACTTGTGACTGTCACAATTGAAAACGAAAACCCCATATTGAGACATGTTTCATTTTCAGATCCCTATTTTGATTAAAAATGATTGTCCAAAATATTAATAATGGCACCTCATAAATAAGTCACAATACATATTATAATTATTCATTCTAGTATCAGATTCCAAAATTAATCAGAGTGCTATAAGAATTTTTGCACTACTTGTCGGGCAAGTGGTTTTCCAAATCATTTGCTCGAAAATTCATATCTCGTGCCCAAAATATAAAAGCAAACAAAAGAAGCTGCACACATATGTATAATATAAGATTAGGCTGAGCTGACAGTGAAGTTGGTCAAATGATAGATCTTGTAATTTTATTTTTACAAAGAATTCATTTAAGGTCTGTCAATAATTTACGCTCCTGGACTTTCAAACCATTACTTACCCATTTGGGCAAGTGAACATTTAAATTACTTGCCATATGGCTCAATTTTGTTGCCCCGGGAATTCGGAGATGTGGGCTTGTAGCGCCCTGATTATAACATCATACATTTTGTAAGCATTTGTAATTTAAATTTCATTGATTTATGTAGATTTATTTATATTATTATTACTTTTTATGATGGGCCACTAAGTCTAAGACTATGATATTGTCTTCCATTTCTAAATTTTTTACAGATATGTTTCATTTTCATCTGAGTATTTTTGCTTGTTTTCTTCTTTCATATGAAACTATTTAAAATTCATACTTCAAATATGGATGCTACTCGTATCCATTCTTTTATAAAAATGGGTTTTAAAGATTATCTAATTCCAAACATGTATGTTTCGTATTACTCCCAGTATTTACATTTACTCTTTGTATTTTATCCATGTAATATGTAAGTGTTAAACGTTTATTATTGTAAACCTTCTGGTATCCATATTGTTAGAAATTTCTTTATATAGTTGAAGATAAATAGAATCTATATGAATTCAATAAGAAATGCTTCTCTGTTTGATTCTTTGCAAGTAATGCCTAACCCCCCCCCTTCAATTATATTGTATTGAGGGATGTTTTCACAATATGGAGGTTTCGATTTCAGTCAACTGTGAAGAAGGGCACGTCCACCGGAAGTAGTACATCATAGTTTTGCGCGTCTGCTCATTGTTGCGTCACGGCTGGTTGCGCATGCAACAATAAGCAGACATGCAAACCTATTGCATATTACTTCCGGTCATCGTGCCCTTGGCCCTTTGTCACAGTTCACTAAAAATCGAAAAACACCGCAATATAGAATTTTGTGGTGCGTGTCTAAAACCTGGGGAGCGCTTCATGACGCTTGTCACCAGCGACAACTAGTCAGCACTGACAAAGCCAATGAAATCCTTGACATTGATTGGATGAAAAGCACTGTCACTGACTGTTGGAGGCGTCGTGGTGTAGTGGTCGTGACTCTCGCCTTTCAACCAGAGGGTCGTAGGTTCGAATCCCACCCATGGCGTCAATTTCCTTCAGCAAGAAATTCATCCACACTGTGCTGCACTCAACCCAGGTGAAGTGAATGGGTACCTGCCAGGAATAATATTCATTCCTTGATATGCCAAGTGTACTGGTGGCTGCCGAGCTAAAGCCAGGGTAATAAATGCAAAGCGCCTTGAGCACTCGGCAATGAGAGTGGATACGTGCGCTATATAAATTGCATATATTATTATTATGGTAACTGTCGGAGAATGACTGCTTGTCGTTGGCAACAATCTTCATGAAACACCCTCCCGGCGTCCACTGCGTGCGGACAACTCGTGGAGCTTTCAGGAATGACATTCCAGTAATTCTGGATAGCTTCTGCGACAACCTGTATGCAACACGATATAATCTATTTCCCTAAAATTAAGCCGAACGCCAATTCAATAGTCCTTTGTAATGCTATTCAAATCGAAACCGTCTTGTGATCATTGTATCCCCACAGTTCACGGCATGTGGATCTTTTGTCCATGACCCACTTTATTTTGCAGAAATAGTTTATATCATGTTATGTACGTTCCTGAAACATTCAATCGGGAGCCCTTCCTAATCGTTTGCGGGGTCTCCGCATGTTCGGGAGAGAGACAATTTTCCCAGTTCAATTGAAACTTCCTTACCGCTCCGGCAACGTTTCCTGGCCTCCTGATTGAACGATCTCCTTGTATTGAAACTTTCAGATATACAAGGAGCAACTCTTTTTAAATAGCAAATAAATGTGTGCATTACATCAATTAGTGCAAGGAAAGTTTTGTTTAGCCCCTAATAATTTTCCTCCTAGGAATATAATGTATTTGCATTCATTTTCATAGATCATTTTCACAGGTTTTAAATTTTCGGTCAGCCACTTTACCACAAAGAAACGCTAAATAATCAAACATACATAACGATTGAACAAGTGTGAAAATTAAACTTTAACACAAATTTTGTGTTACACAAAATATAATGAAAATCCCAAATTAATTCCTGGTATTTTTCTCTCACTTTTTCTGCCTCACTTATTACTTTATTTCTCTCTCTCTCTCTATTGCTCCCTCTCTCTCTCTCCCTCCCTCCCCATTCTCTCTATATCGCTCTCTGTCTTGCTCCCTCCCCCTTCTCTATATCTTTCGCTTACTCTGCTGCTCCCTTCCCGCCCCCTTCTCTCTCTCTCTCTCTCTCTCTCTCTCTATCTACATATATATCTCTGTTTCTCACTCACCCTTTCTCTTTATCATTCTTTTGCTTGCTCCCCGTTCCTCTTTCTTGTCTCTCTCACTCTCAATCCTAGTCTGTGTTTCAACTCTCTAATACTCTTAAACATCTCTCCCACAGAAACACACACACAAGACTCCTCTTTTATCTCAAAACTATTCACTTACACTTTTCTTCTCTCAAAACCTCTGCACATGCTCTTTCCATTATCTTTACCAACTTAGCCCACTCATGTTTCCGGTGATCAACAATCTTATTCTCTGATTCCAATTCTAAACCGATAGACCAGTTTTGGGAGGATGGCGTTTCAGATATTCAACTACTTTGTGAGCTGTAATAAAAGTATTACCATAATTCATTTTTTCCATGGCAAATTAGAGTATGTTCATAGTTTGTTTGATTAAAATCGATCAAGAAATGGCTTAATTATCACAAAATAAAAAATGATGCTCGGTCTCCCTCCCTAGCACAACATGCTTCACGTACAAATGAATGCGAACTCACACACCACAGACAATACCACCGATCATACCACCGATCGCTCCGCCCATTCCGGGCCGATGCTCCCCCGTGCGAAAGCACTTAGCACACCGTAGGAATCATGGCTGATTGGCGTGTTCGACGTAAAATACTATAGAATACGTACAAATTTCTCTCCTTATTTCGTACACAGTTCTATTTATGTATATAAAGCAACTTGTGAATACATCAGCTCGTTTCACATCACTTTCTGCATCCCGACCATTACGAATCTATACATTTAACCTTTATGACCGTTATTTCTCTCTCATCTCTGTCTCTTTCTCACGTATCACTGCTCACATATACAAATGTATCATTCATTTTGTATTCTTGTTTTGTATTGCCTTTTTCTTTCTCACGATATTTAAAAAAAAAATCTTCCATTGATTCATTGCTTCCACCTTAACCCTGTTTTTCCCCTTTTCTTTCATTCTATCATAATCTGAAGAAAAAAATATTCCACTCATGCTCCATCAAGGGCTACTTTTCTGTACTTACCCCCCCCCCCCCTAATAGTTATGAAACGAGAACAATTAGGATGACTGACTTATATGTGCAATAAATTTAATTTCCATATCAAATAAATCCCATCATATTCAATATTTCATAAGTAGATACTAATTTTATACAATGTACACAATATTGCATATATACGTATAAAACAAAAACACGGTGACATAGAATGTTTAAATCATATATAATAGCATTTAGGGGCCATGAGGTATTGTTTAGTTTTACTGTTCCTGAACATCTTACAAAACAAGTGTAAATTTCACCAGCAGGAAAAGTATGGCATAAAAGTATGATGACAAAAATGGATCTAAGGTACTATGGTCAGGAGATTTAGCTTCTCCTTCTTCTTTTCTTCGTCATTTTTTTTTGTCTTTTCTTATCTTTCCTTCACCTCCTATTTGTCTTCTGCTTCTTTTTGTGTCCTTCTTTTCTTCCTGTTCTGCTGTTCTGCATTTCGATGTTCTACTTGCAATGATTTGTGTCTTATTTATATTCTATTTGTTGACCACTGTATCAGTAACTGTGTAGTGCAATCAAAGCACTATTTCTGTATAGTTCAATAAGCGATGTATATGAATCATCAATCTTCGATGAACTTCTTTTTCATCTTCTTCTCCACATTTCAATTCATTAGAATCATCTTTTATAGATTTAAGTAAACTATATTTTTCCTCTGTCAGAACTTGGCATAGAAAACATGATTTAGTCTGGTCCCTTACTTATGATCCAATTTTATTATTATTATCATTACTCTTATTATTGTTATTGTTATGATGACTCTTTATTAACCCATTCAGGACAGGAATTATTTAACAACAAATTCAATCACTATTCCTTTCCTAAATTGGCAAGATTAAAATGTCAAATTCTGTTTTTAGAATGTGTCAATTTAAAATTATGTTACCATATGGAATCTTCTTTGTCAAAAAGCATGTTAACAAGTTAAGTTGCCAATTTGCGTGGAAAATGGTAATCTTTAAATGATTTCTGCATTGCCAATTTGAGGATTATTGACCAATTTAGTAATTATTTTGATTTAGAAAATTCTCTGCATCCAGCGACAAATGGTGATAGAATAAAAATGGTCAGATCTAGTGTAGAATATTTTGTCTCTTCCTGCTCGTACATCAGGTATATACTTAGAGCACTACATCAAAAGCTTTTGTACCAAAACACAAAATGTGTTCTATCGTCCTGAACGGGTTAATATTACTATAATTATCTTTATGACTATTTACAATCAAACCTTGTGATGTGAAAAGCAAATCACATTCTTTGCTATTTGTAATCATAATATAAAAGCTCAGAACAGTGACAATGGTCCAATGATGCCATTGTCCCAAGTCTTATAGTTATTAAAGCTAAAAACAAATTCTGAAATGCACTGTAGTTATACCAAGATCATAATCATCACCTCGCATTGCCACATAATAGTTTCCCATTGTCTCATACACCTGTTACGGCTTCTTCGAGAGAAGTTTTAAAAATTAATGTGTTATACTTCATATATAATATAATACAAATATTGAAAAATTCTGAAATGCAGGGTAGGTATATCAGGGTCATACCTGTCACCTCGCATCGCCAAACAGAAACATTTCCCACGGTCTCGTAAAATCTGGTAGGTCTTCATCAAGAAAAGTCTTTAAAAATGTTTCTTTCTTTGCTATTTGTAATCATAACATAAAAACTCAGAACAATAAACAATTGTCCAATGATGTGCCATTGTCCCAAGTCTTATAGTTATAACAGCTAAAAACAAATTCTGAAATGCACTGTAGGTATACCAAAATCATAATTATCACCTTGCATCGCCACATAACAATATCACACTGTCTCATTACACCCTTTATGTCTTCATCAAGAGAAGTTTTTTTTTTAAATGGGATTCATGTAAAATATTAATCAAATATACCATGCACTGAGAACTTCTAGTTGAAATTGTGGATTGTGAGGTGACTGGCAACACTATTTTCTGAGGAGCACAGCCCCGAAGAAAATAGTCACTATGCCAGTCACCGAAGAATCCATAATTTCAATTTCAATTTCGAAAAATGTGCATGGTGTACAAATGTAAACTACAAATGTAAACCGAATTGTGGTGTCTGAATCTGTCGATGAAATGAATTCCTCCAAATCATCATCGTCTAATTCATCGACGTTGATTTTTCCGCAGGTACTAGGCGCAGCCATTGTTGTTTATGTTTGATCTCGATATCGCATCGCAGACTGCAATTCTCGGGTAACGATTGCTGAATATCCAGTTATCGTAAAAGGTGACATCAGAATATCGACATATCCAAAATTCTTCCGAGTTGTGACGCAAATGACGTCACGCCAAATCCAATTTCTTTCATGGTGAAGATATTTTTTAATCAATTGACAGCCCCTTGACCAGTCACATTTGATACAATCTTATAGGTGGGATATTATATAAATCTATAAATACTGAAAAAGTAGTTAACATTCTCACATCATTCAAGCTCACCATTATATTGATCCAAACCTTTGAATGGTGAGTGGTGCTGTGTCTCTTTGGTCTGTTGTTTAGATTTTTTTTTTAAATTCAAAATTTGTTACATATTTTTTCTTTTTTTAAATAAACATACTTTATTGTTCATCTCAGAATAATGAATATAAGCATATTTACAAACATATAAACCTAGGATAAACACTGCGGGAGCAGAGTATACAAGGTATGAAATAAAAACAACAACAACTATAAAACTAAAAGTAACAAAATGAGTGAAAAACAATGTACAACATAACATAATTGTCTTGGAATGTCACTATTTTCCTATCCTTTAGACCTTGAAAAGACATTTTGCATATGAAAATATTCACACACATGTATGTGTATGTAAACATTTCAAATGCCACTAATTTGCCCTACCATTCGTTATGGAAGGAATTTCATTCAGGATTCAATCAATTCTGGGCAAGTCAGATTGTTTAATTACCTGTTGTTGCTGTAAAGCTAAGAATATTGGGATCTCTGGGCTGTACATGTATCTATAAATCTTGGCTTTATAGTGATCACAGGTAACATAAAAACCTCTGATTGCACTGTAATAAGCATGCAAGGTTATATTTAACCAATTAAAATGGGTTAGATGGGGTTAATATGAGAACAATCTTACAAATACAAGAGGTTATCCTGGCATAGAACCGCTATCATCTCCTTATCAGCACCAATATCATCACCAATATCATCTTTAAATTTGTCTCACGCCTCTGAATAGGTGACTAGAGAGATGGCGTGTTTAAATGCTATATATTATTACTATTGGATGGAATTAATGTGAGAACAACATCATGCATGCGAGAGGTTACCCTGGCATAGCACCACTATCATCTCCTTCCGAGAGCATCTAGAAGTGAAGTTATCTCCTCTGTGGTCCGCTCTGGATTCGTAAACTGTAGCCGATGCGTCCCCGCGGCAAACCGGACAACTCTACGTAATGCTCCGTCTGGAAGAGAATCCCAAATTAACTTACATTAATATTGATAGAAAATAATACAGAGTAGATTATTTTCTTCTTATTCTTAAATCTTATTGCTGTGTTATCCGTTGTGCACACAAATCATGTAATGAAATTGTGTCTGCTTCAAACATAATACTTATTTTTCACTTAACATGTAATTTGGAAAGAGTCTGATAGACTAGGGGCAGAAATCTGACATGACCAAATATGTTGATTCCACTTTTGGTGTGATTTCATGACATAAGCTGCGCGTATAATAAATGCGAGCACATATGGCAACGCCACTGGCGAACAGTATTTTGGGGCGTTTTTTTCAAACTCCATCACTCTTTTTAGAAAATGATAGAGCACTCTACAGTTCAGTGTTGGTACATGTCATAGTCTCTTAGCTCTCAATAGTTGTCATATTTATCATATTTTCATTTTCCCAATCAATATCTACTTTAAAGGAGATGGTTAACGTTGTAGAGAATAGAAGTAAAATCTAGCTGATTCAGTCTGTGTAATATTCATTCAGGTCTCACCTGAATTTCATAAGTTCATTGGTTCTTTATAATTCAAGATACAAGCGATTCAATACTGATTATGCATAAGCAACCCGTTGGTCGCTTAAAGGGGAACCAACTCTTGGGATTGTCATAGCCTCAGTGGATGAGCAACCTGAAAATTTGAGCCAAATCTGACATTCCGTTCAAAAGTTATGAATTTTCAAAGCCACATAGATATGACCTTCACAACCGCTGACGGGGATCAGTCCGATCGACAACATTGACAGAATCTGTGAAGCACGAAACGTGAAATTTCATATACAGAGTGATTAAGAGGTTGTCTGATATGACGTCCCTGTTTCCGTTGATGTTGCCGATCCCACTGATCCTTTTTAGAGGCAGGGATCGTTATCGTTATATCTCTGTATCTTTAAAAATTCATAACTTTTGAACAGGTTGTCTGATTTTTCTCAAACCTTCACAGGTTGTTCATCTGATTTTTCTTCATTCGATAAGAGCATAATAATTAAAGGCGGTGGTTCCCCTTTAAGACATGTGAAGGAGGTCACACATTTATGCAATTGCCCAGATGCTTTATTTCTTAGCACTGGCCCTACATCTTTTATCTTTTAAGCATCAAAATTCTTAATCAATAATCCAGTATTCCTTACTCTTTTATTTATACATTTACTGATTTTTTCGTCAAGTATTTATTTTAAAGTGATTTGCTTGTTTACATAATGGTAGACTTTGCTTTGTCAATGAGAAATTCAATTGTATTCATTGTTTAGTTTGCATATAAGTTTTTATGTTTGTAGCAGGGACTGAACTTAGCTCTCATGTAGAGGTTTTCAAGGAGAATTTTAGGGGAGTAAAATTGGGACTTCATGTAGTAACATTCGGGTAACAAAGGGCTCTATAAATCACTCCTCCCCCAAAGGGGAGCTTTGAGAAAAATCGCTCTCACTCTTATACATTTACTAATTTTTATTGTCAAATATTTATTTTAAAGTGATTTGCGTGTTTACATAATGGTTGACTTTGCTTTGTCAATGATACATTCAATTGTATTCATTGATTTAATTTGCATAAAATTGTTTATGTGTGTATCACAGACTGGACTTGAGAATTTGCAGGGGAGCTAGAAATAACTTTCCTAGAGGCTCTCAAGGAGAATTTTGGGGCAGCTAAATTGGGTCTTCATGCAGTAACATTCGGTTAATAAGGGGCTCTATGAATCTCCCCCCCCCCCCCGAAAAAAGGGGCGCTTTAGGAGAGTAATCGCTCTCACTCCCATTGAATTGTCGTCCCTGTTGTAGGGCCAATAGAAGATCAACTTTTTAATGGGCTACCCTGTTGAAATATTAAATAAATAAATAAATGAATAAATAAGTAGGTAAATAGATATGTAAATAAATAAATAAATAAACATATAAATAAATAATTTAATTAATCTATAGATAAATAAATGAATAAATAGATAAATGTGTGTAAATGAATAAGTAAATTAATGAATGAACAAGTAAATAAATACTGGTAAATGAATAAATAAAAAAAGGATAAATAAACAAATGAATAAACAAATAAATACCTCTGAATATGTGTTCTGAGTGCCCATCTGAATCGTATTCCTTTATGTTGACGTCTGGTATTGCAAGAACATCAACGTTTTCCTGAAGGAGTTCGGCTTCGACGACGATGTCATCGAGAGAGTAGAGCAACAGCACTGGTAGTTTCCTTTCAGATATCCTCATGATATTTTTGGAAAACTGCAGGTAAAGATTAAAAAAGTAATTTCATTATAGGGGGTACTACAACCCCACCTGCCTGAGTACCCTGGGCCATGTTTCACCAAATCGTTCTTAAAGTTACGAACGACTTTGAGAAAAACTGGAGTAAATGTGTAATGAACGTTGGATTCTCGATCATTCAGAACGAGAACTGATACTAGTCATGTGTAAATTCGTTTTTAAAGTCTTTCATTATAGGCCAGTCAAAATATGATTTGACCCAAAACAAATTGCAAAATTTTCTAAACCAAGTGTATTTGACTGCAAATGACCCCTCTAAAAACATAACAAAAGTTTACCAACATCGGAGTTGTGGATTAATTTGTAATTTGCATAACTTCAAAATGGCCGCCATACAGGGGTGAATGTACTTTATGTTCCAAGTATACACCCACATATCTTTAGAACAAATTGTGGTATGAAGCTCAAACATAGGGGGTGTTGCTCAAAAGTTGCAATTGATCGCAAGTTGCAGTTGATCGGAACGCGCCAATCAAAATCATTGTTTCATGCACGTCTTGTTACATGCGCATACCGAGCGCGAATAAAATTGGGCGTTACAATGCGCAAAGTTGCAGTTGATTTGCAGTTGATTTTGAGCAACACCCCATTAATGCTTGTATGTATTACCACAAACAAATCATACCCTAGAATTTTGACATTCAGAGGTCAAAGTTCAAAGGTCACAGGAGTCAATGACCTCAAAATTCAAGTAGATCTATGCATAGGAGGATAGTTATAACGCTAAATATCCTTTAAAACTCAATAAAAGTTCTTCATGCTACCCAGAATTGATATTCAAATGAAACGTAGGAGGATGATATGCAGTCAAATACACTTGGTTTGGAAAGTTTTGCAATTTGTTTTGGGTTTGGCCATTTTTTGTCATAAAATGACTGGCCTATTACTTAGTGAAACACTGCCCTGTAAAACAAAATTGAGTCACCAAGCAAGTAAAGGATATTCTCACTTGCCTAATTGGGCAAGTAAATGGTTTTTCTATAGAAGTTGTTCTATGTCAAAGTACAAGCATGTTACATTCTAGAGTGTCAATTTGTTTACTTGTCATAAGTGTCCAGTAACGAGATCTATAATTCTACCACTGACAGCTAAGCTCCATTCAATTTACCCTAATATCACCATGCTTTTTAATTATGTAGAGGCATCGTGGTGTAGCGGTTCGGACTCTCGCCTTTCAACCCGTGGATCGCAGGTTTGAATCCCACCATTGGCTTTAATTTCCTTCAGCTAGAAATGTTTCCACATTGTGCTGCACTCAACCCAAGTGAGGTGAATGGGTACTGTTAGGAAGAAATTCCTTGAAAGCATACTATCGACTGAAAAATTGCGTGGTCAAACTTTGGAAGAAATCAAAATTAATTAATTAATTATGCTTCTTACAAGTAAAATCAAACTTCAAGCTCTAAGTCACAATTTACAAATTTTTGTGTGAATGTTCACAATAACATCCCTTACAATTCTATCAACAAAAAATTTCTATCATGACAAATTTTTGTATGTATTTTATTGGGCTTTTTTGTTATGTATTTCTTTGCTTTTGACCATTGTTTTTTTTATTGTATATTCATTGGAATCTATTGCTAACCCATTTTGAACCATATTTATGCTTAAGTTTTTTCAAGTGGGCGTGGATTCCTAGCTAAATCCCCAGTCGCGACAAATTGGGTGTCAAAATTCGCACATACTTGAAGGAAAAAAGTCGCGAAACGTCACAGCAATGCTGTAAGGATGTATTGTGTGGAACGGCGAGAGGCCTTTTTATGGTTAACAATGTATAATAATAATAATAATATACTATACTTATAAAGCGCATATCACATACAATGTCTCTATGCGCTGATTATAGAGAAAAAGCAAAGAGAGAAACAATAGTTATTAAGTACATGTGCTCAGCAAAGAAATTAAAATTGAACTCAGCATTTGAAGGCTTTTTTAAATAAAAATGTTTTTAAACGTGCCTTAAAATTGTCAGTGGTGTCTGAATTCTTGATATCATCTGGTAATTGATTCCAAAGTTCTGCTGCGGCTGCTTGGAAGGATCTAGATCCATAGAATTTTGTGTTGATATGTGGAGGAACAAGAAGTGATTTTTGAGAAGATCTGAGGGTCCTGGTTGGTGTGTAAGTAGTAAGTAATTCAATAAGATACACAGGCGCTAATTCCCTTACACAGAGGAACGTTATAAGAAGAATTTTGAAATCAATGCGAGCGTGTATAGGCAGCCAGTGTAACTCTTGCAGTAGGTGTGTAATAGACTCATTTGAATGGGCTTTCATAACAAGACGAGCAGCAGAATTTTGGATTCTTTGGATTCGATTAAGTTGAGTGGAAGGCAGATTATACAAAAGAGAATTACAATTACAATTACAATGAGTATGCAACTCACCTCATCGAAACTCATTCCCGCCACCTCATAGAAAGATAGCGTCTGTGCCTCGAAAGTTCTCCCCCAGAAACCCCATCAAGAGATCTCAACAAAGATTTACGAAAACAGCCTAATTCAATTACAAATACAGTCAAACCCTTTCAGCAACCACTTGTATGTAAAGACCACCTTTCTTGACTCCCTAAAAAGCATTTAAATGTAAATCTATGGAGACCACCTGCTATTAAAAACCCCATCCTTATAAACAGGTTTGACTGTAAATGGGATAAAATCCTACCTATTGGTAAAAATAATGTATGCACCTTACCTCATCAAAACTCATTCCTGCCACCTCATAGAAAGATAGCGTCTGCGCCTCATCAGTTCTCCCTCGGAACCCCATCCTATGGACCATCTTAGCAAAGAGGTATGTAAAGAACCAACCAATGAAGGGTAAGTACATCAGGCGATAAGTAAGCTGCGGCAAGACTGGCCAGAGCAACTTTTTATATAACCTGTGTGATTAGATAAAAGAAACACTGCTTGTAAAAATGCTTGAAACAATATCCTCATGTCCTCATAAAATTTGTGCAAGATGAGAACTTTAACTTAACGCAATGAATTGGTGAATGAATTGAACTGAATGCACTTGGGCAGTTGGGCAGAGCTGCCAACTTAATATCTATAAAAAAACATGAAAATTAGAACTAATTTTATTATTTACTATATAAATCTATGTATCTACCTATTATGCTAGTTCCCCAGAACTACGCTGTCATCGAGTCCTAAACTGCTAAGTCAAATTTTGGCGCACGCGCAGCCCTACTCTCTACCCCACGTGACCCCGTCCGCCCAATAAGGCGCGCTGCCGACATGCTTTCTTCCTTTTCCCNCCAAAAATGACCATTTTGAAAAGTCTGTGGACAATCTTTGCAAAAAGATATGAAAGCAAGAATGGCCAGAGCAACTTTTATACCACCTGTTTAAAAGGATGAGGAAAGAAAAACACCTCTAGTCAAGACACTCAAAGGGGTATTTATCTGAGGCAAAAAATAATAGTTTTGTATAGGTAAATTAGTACAAGAAAATTCAACTCTTGAAATTGAAAAGCTGTTTTGTTTTTAGGATTTTGAATTTTAAAGATTTAATATTTCTTATGATGTATCAAAATACCACTTGTATGAAGAGTGGCTAACATGGTTAAGAAATAGGAACCTGCACGTAAAAATGGGGAAGCATTAGAAAAAGCTATTCACAGAGTCTCAGTTGCATTTAGGATCTGTACAATCATTGTGAACGAGTCGTTTATTTGCATCTACCTCTTTAACAAATAATCCATTGCCAAAAAAAGGTACCAATTTTATTTTTCTACCTATGTAAGTTACCTCTTAAAGCCATGTACTTAGTAAAAAAATTAATTGTTTGGTCACCGAAGAATGTAACTTTTGAAGCATTGTTGGTCAGTCTTTTTTTTTTACCATTTTTTTTTCAAACTTTTTAATATTTTCAATGTCATCAAATTCATTGTGATCAATGTCATATATGATTGATTTCAGATGAAATGCACCACCATTCTAAAGAGCTATAATTCTCGCAACCGACAATACCCGATATAACGATATCTCACGATATCGTCGATATTGATCCGTTAAAGTTGACTAGGGGACTTCCGGTTTGGGAACTCAAGCTAATACACGTGCCATGGCTATCCTTTTGGATAATTGCCCATTTTTCTTCTTTTAGCACTATCAAAGGTACTTGGTAATGTATAAAAGAAACAAACCTTGGTGTAATAAAAGTTAATATCAGGAAATATTTAACATAAAGTGCAAAACAAACATGATTTTTTTATATAGAACCTTTGCGAAAATGAAACACAGGCAAATATACGTAACTGGAAGAAGGTAAGTCAACTTATATGACGTCATTCTAGCTAAAACTGCATAGCGCCATCTGCGATTCTTAGGTTGAGTGTATTGTCAGTTGCGAGAATTGGAAAGTGATCCCGAACTTATTTCGCGTAGTGTACATACCTATGAGGAGTAACACCTGTCCCGCATAAGAAGCATGCTGATTGGACGATGCCCTCAAGGTCTGGATCCGCAGCTAAACCAGCGACGACATGACTACCAAGAGAATGGCCCATTACCATGGCAACACTGTCATATAATGAAAGGGTGAATTGAAAACTTTTACACTGGGTGATTCAATGTTAGGTGTTAGTGGCTGGTGTTACTGAAAACACAAAATTGAAATTAAATACCGAATGTGAAATGAAAAAAAAATCAGTAGGTGTTAGTGTTGACCTCTGATTTTAATGACATAGTGCCATGCCGCTGATGTTTGATTTCAGGAAAATGTTTTTGATGCTTATATTTAATAAGTGTACAAATTTCAAAATTGACTAACACTCAACCCCTTAAAGTCAATGGATAGCTTTGTCAAAATACTGAGTCAGATAGTGTGATAGTCATAATTCTTAATCTTTACCTAAAATAGGCATGATATGTATTTTATGGGCTTATTCGTCAAGTACATTTGAATATAGATATGATTGAACAATGGAAATCTGTTAGCATCCCGCCGGATGCTTATCTTTTTTCAGCAAGGCACCATGCGCTGACAAACCTCTGCCGGACCTCCGGGGGTAAAGGCGCGATAGTTACATGGGTATCAATAAGATTACTTGCATTTTAACTTGTTTTGAGACTATTTTTCATTGCTATTGACTCAGTTTGAATGAGGTTCATCTACATAAATAATTGGTAGAGTTATATAGAGCATTCACTGTATAGTAGTGTATGCATACTCTACAGCACTTGACAGTACATGTAGGTATTATATACTGGATACATTTATCTCTGTTCATTGATTGGTTTAATGAATGTCACATGATTAAAAATAAACCAACTATCTTAGTATCGAAGTACTATTTACAGATAAATAGAACCTAAAGACTATTTACGGATTGTCCTAATTTAAGCACTAGATGGCGCTCTTCCCGGATACCCGGAATAGCGAGCGATGAACTCTGTGCAATGAACTCTGTGC
>BQKZ01004223.1:0-23866 GCA_036244855.1 Temnopleurus reevesii
ATCACAATACAGATCGATGACTTCCGTTGTAAACATCCCGTTCGGGTCAAAGGGTAAAAATTATAGGAGTTTCGCGGCCACTTCAAAATAGTCATACAGCTTCCGTAATTCGGGTAATGAGAGAACGTGCAATGACTGAGCGAGATGGTACGATAATTAAATAATAATTAAAATAATAATTTAATTAGAAAATAATTATCTTGAAATAATCCACCCCTCCATAGACTTGCATTCATTTAGTCATCGGGGGCGGGGCCTCATTGATGATTGATCTCTAACTTAGATATAGGCCTACTTGTTGTTCGAAAGCTTCAAACTTAGTTGGGGGTCTGTTTTTTAACATACCCTGCAAGGCTAACTTTAACCAATATATTGCATACATGTACGTACGCAAAAATCAGATGTTGGGGATCGTGCGTCATGGACAGATAAAGATACAGATTGCAGAAACTCTATAGATAAGATGATGATCACAAAAGAATGATGACAACGCATTCCAACACATTTTTCTTTGCTTGGATGTGTAAAGTGTAAAGTCACTTTTTAACGTGTTTTGTGGCACTGTTACCTATGACTGTCGTTGATGTTTACAATTTTACATGGCTCTTACATGTAATATCCATCATGTTTGCTTAAGCGGTGTGATGACAGAAATGAGCACATCGTGGTTACAGAGTAATTCTGATGAAACTTCATTTTTTGCATCACGTCAGAAATAATGTTTTAAATGTTAAGTGGAATTACAAGGAAATAGAATATAGGTTTATTATTTTCATGTGGAATTAAATTTGACAATACGAAAAACAAAATTAATTTTAAATTTGATTGAAAATATAAACATTATTTCTTTTTTTCTTTTTCCTCAAAACTTTTCTCACAAATAAGATGACTTAAAGACAATTGTATTCCTTTTAAAGAAAATTTTGATTGATTTCACTTGAAATTATGAACAATTTGTATTTCTTTTACAAAATGAAGACCTTTGTGAATTCTAAATTCTCTCATGTAATTCAACTCGCTAAAGACATTTTCTTCCTTGGTATTCTTTAAATGCATGCCTCTGCAATATTTCTTGAAAGAATATTGAATTTGAAAGAAGGAAATCAATTTTGTCCACTAGAGCCAGGATGAAATGTATTACAACGGCTCACTTTACATTTTCCTCCTGAAAAAAACCCCCATATATTGCTGGACCTCTTTTGGAGATCAAAGAGGCCACGATTTTTTAAGGTTTAAAGCGCCAATAGCCCTGGCTAGATCTAAACTCTACAGATTAGATTGTGAGTACATGTATGTACATGTATAGTATGGACAGAAATGAAGTTTACTGCTTCCCACCATGTCCCACCAAAGCCTATTCTCGTTGGTATTGATGGGACACTGGTTACTTTATCTCTGTCCATACTGTAATATCATTGTTTTATTCCATTCTAATTTTACTATATAGCTGGCATGCTGCTTTGGGACAGCAGCATGCTCCTGCTGCTGTTCAGCATGCCCCACCTGTAAGAACTCCACCTCCACCAGGATCGTCTATGGGCTCTTCCTGCTGGTTGGAGCCGTCGTCTCCGCAGTGTTCCTCATTCCACAGGTCGACCAGGCTCTCTCCAATGTAAGTCATACTGGGGTTTTGTAAGATGATTGAGCAAGTTCATTTTGTGAAACAGGTGCCACATGCTCATTTTCATTTGAGCGCTTCTAAGGGGGTGTTGCTCAAAAGTTGCAATTGATTGCAAGTTGCAGTTGATCGGAACTCGCCAATCAAAAGCATTGTTTCATGCGCGTCTTTTAAAATGCGCGTACCGTGCACGAATGAAAATGCGCGTTACAATTTCCAAAGTTGCAGTTGATTTGCAGTTGATTTTGAGCAACACCCCCTAAGACTTGAAATAGTGATATGTTGCAGGGAGTAAAGTTGAAAATTTGCAGGGGTGCTACATGTATACACACTGTACATGTAGATAGCACTTCAAGAGGCTCTCAAAGAGAATTTTGGGGGAGCTTAATTGGGTCTTCATGTTGTAAGATTGGGGTTACAAGAGGCTCTAGAAATCTCTAGAATGCTCTAATACAAATGAAATCCTGTGTATGTTCATGTTTTTGAAGATCCAATTGTCCTTCAAAATTATTTTCAAAATTCAGCATATAAGTATAAAATATTTTTGTCACAAATCTTTGTTAACTGCATAGGGACAGTTTGTATTACATCATGCTCTATACACGTAAGCTTTTAATTACATACTAATGTTTTCACTGTTCCTACAAATATCAAGAATATTCTGTGTCTTTTTCTAGTCCCCACTACTCTGCCAGGATACAATCGTAGTGAATCAGCTGATTCCGCAAGACGTCTGCGAGAGGTTGGCTGGGTATCGCTCCGTCTATCGCGTGAGCTTCGGAGTAGCAGCCTTCTTCTTCCTCATGGCCCTCATCATGATCAGCGTGAAGAGCAGTAAAGACCCTAGATCCCCGATCCAGAATGGGTACGTGCTCAGATTCATTAACTCATTCCACATTTTCTTAGCGTCAATGAACATCCGTTGGCCTGTTTCCTTCGCACATTTGCACAGATTCACTTGTGTACAGTTCCCATACAAACATGTACACCCACTAAATAATGCAACACACAGCAGGTTTATGGGTGAACGCACGAAGAGTTAAACTGTTGGTCTATTTTTGCTTGGGACAAGGAAGGGGGCGGAGGAAGAGGGGTTGGGATATTCAAAGAGGTAAATGCAAGACTATTTTGGCAATTCTTTTCAACGACCCACAATGAAGTCTGCATGTTCATAGTATTCATGTAATTTATTTGTGTATGTTATGAAAATGACATCCTTCTTGAGTTGAATATTTTGAAGAATTTGTTTTTCCTGTTTTCAGAATCCATCATATAAAGAACCATTTGTAGGTGGTCAAAGGATTCATGTAAAAAAAATTCCTAATGGAGATGTTTTATCATCACCTCTTTATTAGTTTTGGAGAAAAAAAAGGAATTTAGTTTTAAAAAATTATTTTAGAAGGTAATACTGCATAGAGTTATGCTTAGTATGTCCTGTCGTTAGATTTGATTCTGTTTCTCTGTTTCTCCGCTTCAATTCTTTTTTTCTCTCTTTCTTTCATCCCTTACTTTAATCCCTCCCTCCCAACTTATCCCCTTCTTGTCATTATCCCTGATATCTGATTTCTTCCCCATCCTTCCCTCATCTATCTATCTCACTCTTCCCCGTTTCACTGTCTCATTTTTCATCTTCCCTCTTCCCTACCACTTTCTCCTTTCACCATCCTCAATCATCCATTCCATCAATCCTTCACCCTCTCTCCCCACCCCTCCCTCCTTTGTCATCTCCCTCTACAATCCTTTCTTTTCTTTAATTCCTCCATCCCTCCCCCCCCCCCTCCTTCACTCCCCTCCATCCCCCACTCCTCTCCTTCCCTTCCATTCTTCCCTTCCCTTCATCCATCTCCAACTCTCATTTTCTTTCTCAAAATAGGTTCTGGTTTTTCAAGTTCCTGGTCATGTGTGGACTTTGTGTGGCAGCATTTTTCATCCCCAACGGTACATTCGAAACAGGTAAATGAGTTGAATTAGCATACTTCATGTCGTCTGTATACAATGATATAAGTTCAATAAGTTTTCTTTCTTAAAATGACATGAAACTAAAGGACGTTTCAGCTCATTTTTATGACGTTTTGAAGGAATACTATGTTCTTCAGCATCGAGGGTTTTTTATATTTGATGCCATAGCCATAAACATGTAAATAGTATAGTTGTAATTAACTAAGGACAACTTTGCAATTTAAAAAAAAAATATTTTTTTCCAGTCATCAAAAAAAATGAGATGGGTGTTTTAAAAGGATAAAATATTATTTAAAGCTTTAAAGAACAGTAGAATTATACAAACTATTGTCCTTATTCTATTTTTTGTTTCAACCCTTATTAGTCATGATAGGGAAAAAAATTAGGGTAAACGTACCAAAGCTAGCAGAGTTTTTTTTTTTTAAAAACCCTATTGTAAATGTATTTGTTTCTCTTTTGCAGTGTTCATGTACTTTGGTATGATCGGAGCCTTTGCATTCATCATCATCCAGCTGGTCCTTCTTGTAGACTTTGCACACTCCTGGAACGAGAGCTGGGTCGGACGCATGGAGGATTCTGAGCACAAGGGCTGGTACTGTGGTACGTATCCCAGGGGGAAATTTATGTGATGTTGTTAAAATCAAATATTGCATATAATGCCAAGTTTGGGTTTCCAACCTTCTACCCAACCCAAAAGAAAGTGAATTAAGAATTTTGAAGGATTTTTGTGATTGTCAAAATGGGCAGTCATGGAAAGATTTTGCATAATCTTGTTTGCAGTCAAACCGTCATGATGTATCGGTTTTATCTATCACCTCTGAACCAGAGGGTTGTGGTTTGAAATCCACCCATAGAGTTGATGTTCTTTAGCAAGAAATTTATCAATGTGTGCTGCACTCAACCCGGGTGACATATTCAACTCAACCCGGGTGACATATGGGATGAAAAATGAGCATGTGGCACCTGTTTTGCAGAATGACACTGCTCAATTATCTTGCAAGAACCCCTATAAGACTTACATTGGAGAGAGCCTTGTCGACCTGTGGAATGAGGAACACTGCGGAGATGACGGCTCCAACCAGTGAAGGTCAATCATATAATTCATTTAATAAAAGGAAAAATCGTGATAATAAATTGATGATCAAATTTATTTATTTATCCCTTATTTAGCCCTGATGTCATCCACTGTTATCATGTACCTGGTTGCCCTGACTGGATTCATTCTCTTCTACATCTTCTACATTGGTACTGGGGTAAGTGCAGAGATTCCAACTGTTGTGTAATATACATTAGGTGTATTTTCATGTAGATTTAGGGCTTGCATCAAGTGACTAATGGCTGAGAGCATGGCTTTTATTGCTCTGTTTTCTCCCACAAGCACATATTTAGTTCAGCTGTTTAATTATTCACATTTTAATTTCTAACCTAAAGCATATTACGGACAGTTTGCATCTCTTTATCAAAGGGTACGTCTTTTGTCTCAGTAGTTGCATGAGATCGTAAATCGTAAATAAACAATCATGGGGAGCGCTTATGTGCTTATGAAATTGTAGAAAGTTGTCAGAATTGAGAATCTGAATGCATTAACATAATAGCACGGTTGTTTGATATGAAGTAGGAATAATTGAGAGATATGCATTGAATACTGCATTCTTTCATTCTTAAAGCTTACAGTAGAATATCTCCCGATAATGTCAGTATCAATCTATTGTAGCTGGGAAGGTGACTTCCAGTTTGGGAAATGGATAATTACCCAGTTTTCTTGAGAACATCAGAGGTGTATTGTGCCGCATTACAGAAACACACCTTGGTGTAATACCTGTGTCAAACATAACCAATTTTTCAATTGAAAAAGCTAGCGAATGAACACACATGCACCAATGTCCAGAGCTGGAAGTTGTCTCCCCAGCTCAGATAAGTTACTTACGTTGAAAACTGCTAGGCTACCCTAGTAGTTCTAAATTTACTGTCAAAGGCGAGAATACTTTGTGGCTTTGTACATTGACATTGTAATAACTGCCTGCTTGTCCATGGGCTTGACTGATTTTTTTCTTCTTTAATCTCTGTAGAACCAGTGTTCCCTTCACAAGTTCTTCATCAGCTTCAATCTGATCCTGTGCATCCTCATGTCCATCACCTCGATCCTGCCAAAGGTCCAGGAAGGTAGGTATGGGAGAGTTATAGGGGGAGTTCCAGGGGGGAGGGGGGAGGGGGAAGGGTTGCATTTGCCATTCATAGAAATGCACTTGACTGCTGACCCTTTCTCTGGTGCCTAGGGTTGAATTTCCGTAAAGCTGTCCATTGATCTACAAATGACTCAATGCAAGACTTGTGACCTTACATAGGGTTTATCACTGTGAGCAGGAAACTGTCACCTGTTGCTTTTTATGCCTCAGCCACCGTATGGTGGAGCCAGAGGCATCATGTTTTTATGTTGTATGTATGTATGTAAGTATGTATATGCATGTGAGGATGAATTGATTAGCCTTTGGGGTCAGAGGGTCAAAGACCAAAGGTTACAGGACAAAGCAACTTGTAAAAAATCACCCAAAATAGCTTGTTACTGCGATAAATTCAGAATAAGTGAACCAATATCTGCCAAACCTAGCTCAATAAGGTATAAGCATGGGAGGATGAATTAATTAGATTTTGGGTCACAGGACCAAAAACTTGTTAAAAATGACCCGAAAAAGCTTGTTATTTCTAGTACTTCAGGGAAATTGAACCAATTTCTTTCATACTTAGCTCAATCATGTATTAGCATGTTAGGAAGAACAGATGAGGATTTAGGTTCATGGGGTCAAAGGTCACAGTGTCCCAAATTTGTAAAATCACCCAAAATGTTGCTGATTTCTGATGGCATGGAACAAGCAGAAATATCTTTCGGATCACGTCATGGCGGAGGCATAAATTTTGACTGCGCGCAGTTGAGGATTCATCTAGGTTCATAAAGCTATTTGTAGAGGTACACACAACTCTATGCATAACTGGTGACCCTTCCTCAGGTGCTAAAGAGCCACCAGTAATGTGTAGCATCATGCATACCTGTATGAACAGGAAGGTATGTACAAAAGAGCGTAGGGACAGATTCAGGGTTGTGTTTCATCGAGTTGTATTTAAAGTCTAGAAAGACTTTTTGAGTAACTGTGATCATTTCTTGTGCTATTTGATTGAGTGATGATGATGGTTTTGGCAGTGGTGGTGGAGGTGGTAATGATGATTTATTGTTTATAGTAATGAGGATGATGGTGAGAGGGAAAAGATTGTGATGGTGATGATTACAGAAATTTGTTTATTTATCATTGTCACCCCTTTTTTTTATGTTTAGCCATGCCACGATCCGGTCTCCTGCAGTCGGCTGTCATCTCCATGTACACCATGTACCTCACCTGGTCTGCAATGAGCAACAACCCAGATAACAGTAAGTATTTGAGAGTAATTATTTTCATGACAATCACATTTATCTTTCCTGGGTTCAGTGACTTTTTATTTAGAGCAAATTGTTTGGATGCCCACAATCGATCAACCCTCTTTTCACTTACAATTAAAAAAAANCATAGAACTGCACTTGACTGCTGACCCTTTCTCAGGTGCCTAGGGTTGAATTTCCGTAAAGCTGTTCATTGATCTACAAATGACTCGATGCATGACTTGTGACCTAGCCTCTGGTGCTAACTCAGTTGCATAGGGTTTATCACTGTGAGCAGGAAATGGTCTGTTGCTTTTTTCCAGGAAAGTATGTACGTAGGTGATATACAACATTTGCTCTAGCAACAAGTGTTCTTGTTCTTATTATTCGCTAGGCATGTAGTTAGTGTTGGGATTATGATTGGGTTCATGCTTCCAATTGCTGGAAGGATTGGGGTTAAGTCTGATATTTGGCTTACTGAGTAGATTATACATCTGAACTATCACCGCCATAGCAAATGTCATGGAACCATTCTTGAGTAGATCTCTTATTCTGATGCAGGGCTTTTTTTCTCTGAGTTGTCCTTGAAGTTAAGAAAGGCCTTTTGATCAGTTCTTACATTGTTTGATTGAACAGTGTAATGTAGAATCCTAGAACATGCTCAGTCATTCTAAATTTCATTTTTATAAGAATGGCTTAATTAAGCACTACCCTAAGCTTTTGAAAGACTTGGAAGTTTTTTCGCTGTGGCTTGACAAGCAAAGGAAAAAAAATCTGCTGGTCAAAAAATTTTCTCTCTCCACAATGATAAAAGAAATCTCATTAAAAATAATAACTGGGATGGTGCCATTGTTGCCAGTAGGGGCAGTAGCCCATTTAGCCTAGGCCTACCCCTGAATCTGCCATTTGGGAAGTTTTCTGCTGTCTTTAGAAGCCTGAACCATCCCAAGCTACCCTTTCATTTTCTCAATGATTATGGTAGTGATGATAAGAATGAGGATGATGAGGAGAATGATGATAATGACAATGAGGAGGAGTGTGATGATGATGATGATTATGACAATGATGATGACGATGATGATGATGATGATGATGATGATGATGATGATAAAGATTACAATGACAACAACAACAACACAGTTGACAAAGACAACAAATAAGACGGCAATGGTGAGTAGCCGGAGGAGGATATTGATGTTGATAATGTTCAAGATGATGATAATGATGATGATGATGATGATTGTGTTTTTTCCTCATATTTATCGTTCATTTATCATTTACATCGTACATAATTACGTCCCCTTGTTATTTTTCGTGAACTTCTCTATTCTCTACTAAGTCTCACGTATTTCATATGAATACAAAAAAAAGTCTCATGTATTTACTCTACATATTTTTTATAGTTGCATCCTGAGCATTTTGTTTAAAAGTGGATTTGGCGCCATATAAATTATATTATTATTATTTTTTTAATTATTTTCTTCTGTTTAGCCATGCCACGATCTGGTCTCCTGCAGTCGGCTGTCATCTCCATGTACACCATGTACCTCACCTGGTCTGCAATGAGCAACAACCCAGATAACAGTAAGTATTTGAGAGTAATTATTTTCATGACAATCACATTTATCTTTCCTGGGTTCAGTGACTTTTTATTTAGAGCAAATTGTTTGGATGCCCACAATCGATCAACCCTCTTTTCACTTACAATTAAAAAAAATAGTCACTGTGAAATTATAGGAAAACAGAGAAATATAACCTGAATGATCATTCCCAGTAGCATTATAAATGAACATGTGAAATGAAACAAAAAAAATATTATTTTCACATTTTTAGGGCTTTTTACTCCACCATTCTAAGTTATTTTTTGCATGAAATCTGTTCCAGAAATGAACTCACACACACACACAAAAAAAAAAATTCAGACCTACCGATGCAATTAAAAATAAAAGAAGTCATTCTTGGGCCCCCTAACAATTTTTTTGGGTGTGGGGCCTTAAAGATATGCCAGAGGCATAAGAAGAGAGTAGAAGAAATCTTGTCAATATATGAATATTTTTGTGGTGTAAAACTATCGATAATTGACGTATATTACATTGATTTTCTGAATGTTTAATATTTGCAGCTTCCTGTACAATTTGGTTGTTGTTGAAGAGATATTTTCAAAATGAAGATAAGCACATCAATTTATCAAAATTCCTATGAAACATACATAATGTGCGGATTAGTTTAGACTCACATCAGTCATTCAATTAGTACGTGCAAATTTGCCACCTGCTCCACCACCCCATCCCTTTTCACCTTTGATATGTATGAAATTTCTTAAGGTAAATATGAGCTATATGTAATGACCATCATTTGAAGATAGTTTAAAATTTTTCTTGTGGTTTGACAAGCAAGGGAAAAAATTGCTCCTCAACGATATCAAATAACAAGAACTGCTGAAACAACTTATCCGATAAAGGAGAGCTGTGGAGTAAAATGAAGTAAAAAACAGCTTGAGCTTTCGATCCTAGCAGAATCTTAATCATAAGCAAAATGACAAGGAAATGAAGTGAACATGCAAGTATATAGAAAAAGCTAAACAAGGAGGTGGAGATAAAGAAAGAACAGGATGTGAGGAGCAGCCAATCACAGAGCAAGGAGGGAAGAATAAAGGAACTCACATGCTTGAACAAATGAAAGATGACCAGCTGGAGGAGAGTGTGGGACAACACAATGAAGGGATTAGAGAAGTGTGAAAGTTGAGAAGAGTGAAGGCGATGTTAGTCAGGTTTCTAATCGCCATCTTTGTTTCTTTGATAGCTTGCAACCCCAGCATCACCACCATCATTCACCCAGGAAGTAGTAACGCCACCGTTCACAACGAGGATGTCGGCTCGGCCGAGAACTGGGCCAGTTTCGCTATATGGCTCATCTGTCTCATCTACGCATGGTAAGTAAGATAGAGGGCGCCAAACACAGGCAATTAATAGATCCCTTCATCACACAGGGCAATGTTTCACCAAGTTACGAAAGACTTTAAGAACGACTTTACGCAAGACTGGTATCATTTCTTGCCCTGAATGACCGAGAATCTTACGAGTATTACTCTCGTTAACGTACACTAGTCTTTCTTAAAGTCATGCGTAACTTTTAGAACGATTTGATGAAACACCACCCTGGTGTCGCATAGCAATTTGCCATGCATTTTAGCACGATTGCTACACAAAAGATGTTTTATATAGCAACTTTTTACATAAAACTGTACAGTAAAGTGTTGAAAATGTTCCGTCAATGTCTAAAGCTGCTAATCAAATTTGAAAAGTAAAATTACTCTCTGTCACAAATTTTTGCCAACTTGCATGCAGGTTCCATGTTGGGTGACAAACTATTGCAGAGGTGCCAACAGTTACAGGAGGTGTATTTTTCTGTAAATTTAACACATTTATCACAAGTGAATGGCTGAGAAAATGTTTATCACTGTCATGTTTTATTACACAAGCATATGTTTTGATCAGCTGTTGCATTATTCAGATTTTTATATTGACCTCGTGCATATTACGGAATGGTTGGCATCTCTGCATTTGCTCTTGTGACAGTTGCTCTGGTCATAATTTTTTGTAAGAGGTACGGTTAGCATAGCAACTGGGTTATGCTTCAGAACATCATTGAATAAGGTTAGAGTTAGGCTTGAGGTTATGCTTAAATATGAGCTTATTTTGTAGATTTCCATATTACGAGCATACATAATTATCATGGGCTTTTGTTCAACTTTTTAGCTTCCAAATGTTTTTATATCAAAAGGGCATTGACACGTTGTTACCTCTTGCCCTGACGGATTGGAGAACCCCCATGCTCATATTACTTCCATGTGAAGACACATCCTTTTACATGCAATATGCTCTTGTGAATTGTTGGATACTTGCGAAAAATGCCCCCCAAAATCCTACTTCTTTGATTAACAGTTTTACAGTATATGCTAATAATTAACACTTTGTGTACTTACAACTGTTTTGCAGTTTAAAAATCCATATAAGATGATGTCATTGTTAGGCATACTCTATAATAACTTTGAAGCAGATATGATTAAACTTACAAATAATTTCTTATCATTTTAGCATCCGTACTGCAAGCACCAACAATGTTGGGAAGCTGACTGGGAGTGAGGTATGTTGTATTTTTTTTTTGTTATTATTATTATAATCATATACTAAGATTTTTTATATATTGACACCTGTGCATTATATTTTGTAATGGGTACCTCAGTCTGCATGTATGTGTGTGTGTGTGTGTGTGTGTGTGTGTGTGTGTGTGTGTGTGTGTGTGTGTGTGTGATATCCTTTTATTCCCTTTTATCTGAATATTACCTTATCTAATTCATCATAATGAGTATTATTCATGAATTCATAGTTATAGATTGAAATTTGATTTAGTTGGAGGTCTTTTTGAAAATAGTGAATTTCTTACTTTTTAAACTTGAGGGAAACTTTTTTACATCACTACTTCTGTGTATCTTGTTGGTTGTAAAATAAATAAATAAATAGATAATGAATAAAACAAAAAATGATTCCATTGGAAACATGCATGAGAATAGTAGACATGAAATGTTTTTGTTGTTTTATTGATCTAATAAATTGATTTGTCATATAAAATTTACATAGTAACTTTTCCTTGAATAAGTAGGTGCCAATATTGAATATGTGATTCAATGATTATCGAGATCTAATGATGTACTGGGTTTTTGATGATTCTATGGGCATTATGACCATTATGCAATAGTTATTTTCCACCCCTTAAATTGTTGATAATATGCAATACTTGATCTAGAATGAATTGATTTATCATTCAATATGTTTTAGCCTATATATAAGTCAGCTTGTAAACTTTGCTTTTTTTTTCATTCGCATTTCTGTTACATTCATATCTTTCTTAGGTTTATTATTTCTAGTAATGAGGGTTAACAAAAGATTAGCATATGCAAAATGAATGTACTTTTGTTAGAAGGATGTATTTCTCCACTAACATGAATGAATATGGGTAAATTTAACTTTATATCAGATCATCGCATCCTGATATTTATTATAAAGTCATTGTTAACCATCATATAGAATATAATTAACAAATATCAACAACATTTTCTATTAAATCTTGATACAGATCATCTTGCTAAATAAATTTAACATCCCCTCTCTGGCATTCCCTCGTTTATTTCATCATTTAACATGCTTTAACCTTTCTCTTCCTTTCCTTCTATTCTGCTAGTTTGGAGATGTAAGTAATATTCTGATCCTTTCCATTAATTTTGACAGGTGTTCAGATTATGTGGCATACATATATTTGTTATTACATCACATAAACATTACACTTTCAATCCAATTTCTATTATCACACCCATTTCGTGTACGGTATATCTACATTGTACATGTGTAAACAAATACATTAGATGCAGTTCAAAATACATTAGATTCCTTTCTTAATTATATATATATATATATGTATGTTATATATATATTATGTTTATTATACCTTAGGGAAATAAGATACATATACTTCAAACAGTTTCATCATGTCACTTGGCTTTATTTCAGACATGTAGATGCAAGAGTTTATATGACATGCATTGTGGGAAAATTTGTTAATATTTACATGTAAGCTGGGGAAAATGTTCAGTTCGTCTCCATACAATACTTTTTAGCATACATATACACATGTGTCACAATGCAAACATTACAGAACTACACACATGTGAGCCCTACTTAAAGGAATTAGTCTACTCATTGTAGTTGTTCTCAGTGTATAATCATGATCGTATTGGGATTTACAAAGCATATTCCAGATACCAACAATGCATTGTTGCGCATGTATTTCCGTTTAGAATTAGATTACCATTATATGTGATCAACATGCATCATGTCTTTCCATGGAGTTGTTTTTTTTTTCTCTCTCAACTTTAAATGTATTTTATTTTATATGTAGTACCTGGGATGTATATTCCATTTGCTACCCCTTCCCCTGTCTGCGTTCTGCTTTTCCTATCGATGTTGTAACAGTCACACCCCCTAGGGAAAAATAAGATGAGAAAAATGATGATTGTAATTCAGAAATGTTGATCAAATTTACGCATTTATCCGCTACTTCACAAGTAATTTATTAGAAATTGAATTAGTGATAAATAGGATTAATGCAGAAAAGGGTATAGTATAGAATACAGTGTAACTTTCAAGGTGGTTTAATTACTGTTAATTTTGCTTTGTACTGTCGGAGTCTCCATGCTACAAGTTTCACCCCCCCCCCTCCCTAAAAAGAAAAAGAACAAACAAATATGGGATTATCTGCAAATATTGAAGCAGCCAACAATTTAAAGAGTTAACGCTGTTACTTATACATGTACATTCAGGTCTGGGTGTACATGTAGCTGTTAAAATTTCATTTACATATGTAGTTTCAAGTACTAGTGTACATGTTACAGCATGTGTAAAAACAGCAGGCCTTGAATATCATGGAGATCCTTGCTGTATATGTTACCTCTGTTGGCCAGCTGTGTTTTCCCAATGATTTTCTTGTTCTACATGTACATATATATTGTCTGGACTTGGCACATGTGGAAACTTCCCCCTTATCCAAATGAAATTGATACACCAAAATCATAACTTAAGGCCTTAAATTATTTAGTATTTTGGAATAGATGAATAGTAAAAAATTAGTCAGATTTAAAACAAGAAAAAACACTGAACAAATATGCACCGTAGAGTGAAAGAGAGAAACAGGACCTTTATGACAAGAAAGCCTTGATGTATAGTTTTATGTCAATAAATCCAATATTCATGAACTTGTCAATTTCGAGTAGGGAAAATCTTTGGAGTTTTCAATTATTTGCACTTGGACCAGATGCACTTATGAAAAAAAAATTTTCATAAAAAGCCCTAATAGTTGTATGTCAATAAATCGAATTTGCATGAACTTGTGAAGGGAAAATCTTTCAAGTTTTCAATCATTTGCACTTTGACCAGATCCGCATATGAAAAAAAAAATTAAAAAAAAGCTCTAATAGTTGTATGTCAATAAATCCAATTGTCATTAACTTGTGAAGGGGAAAAAAAATAAGTTTTGAATAATTTTGTGGTATTTCCCATAAAAATAGGAGCTTTTGGTACATTGTCCATGTGCATACCGGAAGCATTGAGGTTTACAGTAGGTAGATTACTTGGCATCACCCAAATAGATAAAAATGAATAAAATACGCATATTGACAGTTTGCGATTTTTTGCTCTATTTGACTCCAAAGGGGTTGCCATAATGAGAGGATTTGCTCTTTTTATTCACTACCATGGTTTTCCACGGGATAAAGCAGTCATCAAAGCGTATGTGATAAGATTACATGGAAATTTATGAAGATAAATTGAACTTCTTCAGAAAAAGGTCCCAGCTGTACTTTAAACTTTAAGCATTAATTTGCTGTTCATNATTCAGGTCTGGGTGTACATGTAGCTGTTAAAATTTCATTTACATATGTAGTTTCAAGTACTAGTGTACATGTTACAGCATGTGTAAAAACAGCAGGCCTTGAATATCATGGAGATCCTTGCTGTATATGTTACCTCTGTTGGCCAGCTGTGTTTTCCCAATGATTTTCTTGTTCTACATGTACATATATATTGTCTGGACTTGGCACATGTGGAAACTTCCCCCTTATCCAAATGAAATTGATACACCAAAATCATAACTTAAGGCCTTAAATTATTTAGTATTTTGGAATAGATGAATAGTAAAAAATTAGTCAGATTTAAAACAAGAAAAAACACTGAACAAATATGCACCGTAGAGTGAAAGAGAGAAACAGGACCTTTATGACAAGAAAGCCTTGATGTATAGTTTTATGTCAATAAATCCAATATTCATGAACTTGTCAATTTCGAGTAGGGAATATCTTTGGAGTTTTCAATTATTTGCACTTGGACCAGATCGGCTTATGAAAAGAAAATGTTCATGAAAAAACTCTTACGTACATACCTATGTCAATAAATCCAATTCTCTTGAACTTGTCAATTTTGAGGAGGGGAAAATCTTTCAAGTTTTCAATCATTTGCGCTTTGACCAGATCCGCTTATGAAAAAATCATAAAAAAGCTCTAATAGTTGTATGTCAATTAAATCAAATTCTCATGAACTTGTGATGAATTTGGAGAAGGGAAAAACTTTGAGGTTTTCAATCATTTGTGGTATTTCCCATAAAAATAGGAGCTTTTGGTACATTGTCCATGTGCATACCGGAAGCATTGAGGATTACAGTAGGAAGATAGAGTATATCCATATAGTATCTGCGCTATATAAATTATCTAATCTAATCTAAGATTACTTGGCATCACCCAAATAGATAAAATGAATAAAATGTGTTTATTGACAGTTTGCGATTTTTTGCTCTATTTGACTCCAAAGGGGTTGCCATAATGAGAGGATTTGCTCTTTTCATTCGCTACCTAGGTTTTCCACGGGATAAAGCAGTCATCAAAGCGTATGTGATAAGATTACATGGAAATTTATGAAGATAAATTGAACTTCTTCAGAAAAAGGTCCCAGCTGTACTTTAAACTTTAAGCATTAATTTGCTGTTCAATGGTTGTTAAGTGCTGTTCAATGGTTGTTAAGTTGTTAAGCCTCTTGCGGAGGCTCTTTAGACTGCCCTTACAGAAATGTTTAGCCGTTGTTAATCATATTGCCTCAAAAATCTATCATTTAGGACTGTTTTGCTAGCTCATTATTGTATATCTCACATCATGTGACATTAAGTTTATTGAATTCTTTATTAAATTCTGATTGTCCTATTTTATAAGATTTTTTTTTCTTTGTCAAAGTTGTTTTTAGAACAATTTTCGTTTCAGTGCAAATTCACACAATGCCACCACATATTTCAAGGCTAAGTAAAGAATAGAATTAAATAAATTTACATTTATAACTCAATCACAAAGGAATCGTTTAGCACTATTGTGACGCAGTGTTTTGCCAGGTTTGCCTGCGGTCTGTAGGACAAATGTATTCCGCAAATAATTGAAGCAGACAAAAACTTTAAAAAAGAGAAACAATATGTGCTTAAAATGTCTGACTCATTGTGGTTCCACACAAAGGCTAACCTTGAAAAACACCCATTACTGAAAACTGGTTTAGATAATTTAGATCTGTTAATCGACCTTTGCACTGTACTAGGCAGAGTCTCACTACATTTAATGATTGATTGATTCAGCCTGGAGTTGTGTAGTATCCGAACTACTGTATAAGCTGACATTTTCGCGGTGGTTTTATTTTTCGCTAATTTCGCGGTTAGGGCCTCGTGAAAATTTCCACTCTATATGATGCACATTCATGTGTGTACAAACACTGGCCGAAAACGTGAAAATAACAACACGCCAATGTGTCGAACTGGTCCAAAATCGCGGAAATATCTGTACGCTAAAATATAGGCTTATACAGTATTCTATACAAAAGTAACATTGAACAAAAACTCTTAGTAAACCATTTTTTTTTTTTACTATGCGTGACCCCTATTTTATTGAGGGAATAGTATTTCCAAAAGTGAAATAAGCCTGTATGTTATAGTATAAAATTTGTATGATCTCCTTTTAAGATGGAAGAAATAACTAAATGTGTGGATAAAAATAAATTGGTGGGGATGAAACATAACTCATGTGAAGATCGTCCATTCACGTACTTCAGACAAATTTCACGAAAATAAAAGATAAATTTGAATTTTAGATGAATTCTATTCTAGGAAATGTGGTAATATACAGGTATATATTTTGACAGCTGCGGAAACCTTGCTAAAAAAAATATTGAAATTATGCAAAATAATGTTGGTGATCATGATGATTTTTATTGTTTTTGTTTGATCAGCAAGTCACTATGATTGCCAATTTTACTTCCTCTTCCCTGATGACAAAGATTGTCCTGCATGTATTTGTTTTTTATCTGACAGAGATTTGTTTTGATTGTTTTGAATAGCAGTGAGTCATTTACAAATGTAAACAAGTAATTTAATCCCTCACTCATCGTTATTGTGGAGAAAAATATTTTTACTGACAGTTCCCAGTTATTTTGGAAGGTTGGATTGTATTTTAAACAAATAAATGATGAATCTTCCTCTTGCTATTGTATGATAAACAATGAACTTGATCACCAAACAACCTAAAAATCACATCTCAAATCAAAACTAATTATCAAATCACCAAAACACCAGCAATTTATTTCAGTCAAAAATTATATCAGCAGGCTGCAATTTTCCAAATGTGTCTTCCTTCTCTATCCGCGGATTTGTTCTCTATTGTTACACATCAGAGTGCACATTTGAATAATTTTTTTCTCGTTGCCTTAATATTCACCAAAGAGGAGATATTCTGAGAAAATTTCATCAAGTTATTCCTGTTTGATCAAATTTGAAATGAAACAGGAACAAAAAATACAATTATTGTGGGAATCCTCTCCCAAATTATATAAATGTGTTTTCCCCTGATGCTACAAACCAATTCTCAGATACATGTACATTTAATATTGAAGTTTCATTTCATATTCTTTGTTCTCCTACCAGTTTGAAGTTATATTCAGTGAAATGATTGAATGATCATATCCTTGAGCAATGTATTCCTGACAATAAGAGCTTTTATGGCATGTCCTGTATTTAGTTTTGAAATTGATACAATTTTAGGATTGTATTTGCATGGTTAATTCACATTAGTATAAAAGTAGTATGATGAGTCATGCTTTTTCAGGCCTTTGGGGAAGTAGGATTTAAGGTTAATGTTACCCTAAAGGATATATTGTAGCAGAATTATTACCTTATTTTGTGTATTTCCCTGGCTTTGCAACCCTTTGTGTTGGTAAAATATTGAGACCTGCAAAAAAGCAGATTGAAGATGATGTGCTACATGTACATGTAAAACTCAACACATTTGATATTCTCAAGTAAGAAAATAATTTTCCATGAGTTCTGTNATGATGTTCTCAAATGATAAAATAATTTCCCATGAGTTCTGTAAATTATATTTGGCAGTGGTTCTTTTAGTTTTTTTTTTCGATTTTGTTTCTTGTTATTTCAGGTAGAATTCAGGCAATTTCACAATACATGTACTTGAGTACTTGGTTGTTTTTTTTTTGGGTTTTTTTTTAGGGGGGTCATAAAACTAGAATTTCTAGACATACATGTGTCATTTTCATCTGCTTCTAAAACAAATAATTAATTATCCCAAAAGATAATTTGAAAACAGATCATATTCATGTGATTTTAACACTGCAGATTGACAACACATATGTACAGGTCTTACTACTTCACAAATGTTAGAGGGATGAATTTACACGAGATAAGTTTTATTTTGCGTGAGGCTCTAACTGGACAACGAATTTTATCGTACAACTACTACTCTTCTCCATGTAGTTGACTAATTTAAAAACTTGAGTATGGATTGTTTGCATCACAAACCATACATAAAAATCCACTATATATTGAAAGCAATTAATAGAACAGACTCTGCAATGCAAGAAATTTGAACTAAACTGAGTCATCACCACAATATTGTTTTATCAGGAAATTATCAAACAGGATTACATACATGAATCATTTCAACCCTTCAATATACAAATTCCGTAATTTGCATGATTCTATCTGAAGACTTTATGTTAATGAAATAAAATTTGGACACTACTAGTGATTAATTCTCTATCAATAATGTTGTTACTTATTTTTTTAATCAATTTCTTTTTCCCGCTGTCTCTTTATTGGCTATAAACTAAACATTGCGAACATACTTTTCATGTAAAGAGGTTGCGTAAATGGGAAAAATATACATCAGAACACGGCTCCGTATTTAACATAAAGATAGAATTTTATTTTGTAGATACATGCAGAAGAAAAATCAATTCATTTTCATTGCAAACTCTTTAAAAAGGCTTTCTCACAATCAAGGCAGTCTTGTTCCATTTTAGTTTGAAATTTCATGCAATTTGGCTTGTATCTCGACTAGTTAAGGCTAACCATTTCACCTACATCTTTTTTCACACATATTTATGAACATGTAGGATCATCTACAATATGGCACAAATGAGGTAAGACTATTCTTAATACAACAATACAGTGGGAAAGAAATCCAGTTTCATATGTATGGCTCATTAATACTTCCATGAACTAGTCAACCATCATCATTATCTTTATTTTGGGGGTCTCATTACTTTCTGTCTGTGTCTTTATAGCCACAAGGGCATGTGATTGGGGAAAACCATAATCTTAATCCTATCATTTTTGGAGCTACAGTACTGGTGTCTTGTTTAACATCCAATTTTTCTTCTTCTATATTATGTAATAGTCCATCTGGTGAAAACATTGTATCTTCAAGCAGTTTGGGACTTCATATCACTTTGACAACATCATTCTTGTTACCATATTGCATTTAATTTAATTCTTTTTGTGGTGTATGATTTATATAGGGGCTTAATTGTTTTCTTTCAATCTTATTCAACACAAATTTGCTTTTCTGTTTGTAGATACGAATTAATGGAGCAATAAAACACTCACATCTCAAACACAAGATCATCGTCATGACAATAAAACATTGTTGTTTATTACCTCAAGTGTTTACGTATACTACAATAAAAATGTTAATGGCATTTATGGGTGGATGATGTCATACATGTTGTTTATTGAAGAGGTTTCTTCAGTGGGGGTAGGGGGTGTCCTTTTTTCACTGCCCCAAAAAAAGGTTTATTTGGGCTTCAAAATAATTTTAAGGGGAACTTCACTCTGACATTGATGTGCTGTCAGTATTGATTTGAGAAAAAGAAGATGCACAAGAAGTGAAAATATGAGTGAAATAAGATGATGAGTTTAAAAGTGAAGAATTTGAAAGTTATCATTTCCACCTGTGATGGGCATCCTTGAATTGGCAAGTTTGGTATAATCTGTATTGTCATTCATCCAGACCTCCTTATTCTCTTTGTTCATGATTTTTCATTAAAAATGGATCAATATCATACTTCAAAGTAGTAATGTTCATCATTCTTTCTGATATGCCTGCAGAATTGATGTGGCTATATTATACAACTGAAATATCTTGAAAGAAGAGGAAAATGTGATATTTTGTTTACAAACTGAATGGGGAGTTTTCCATGACCCTACAGTTGCCAACTCAAGGAAGCCCATCAAAGGTGGAAATTTAATCTAAAAAAGTGTAACTTTTGAATGGATTCCCTGATTTTCCTCAAATCTTCAGTTTGTTCATCTCATTTCTCTTCAATCACTGACATCGCATCTATGCCTGGGGTCATTTAAGGGAAATTTGACACAACACTACGTTCATATCTCATAAAAATTCTATTGAATTCATGTTTAGATTTCAACATTTATGAAGATTTATTATTGTAAGTGCATATTTATAGAAATGTGATTGGTATTATAGTGATTGGTTTTAGTACATTGGCAGTTATCACAAGAGTCATGGGATATGTCCATAATTTATGCGCAACGTAGTAGGATTCCCAGGTGAGAAATGTATCTGTGATTGCAATGACATTAAGAATGCAATAATGTACATGTACCGATCAAAGGAAAATATTCAAGATTTACTCAGAACATGTAAGAATTGAAAATATTTAGTTGTCACAGATGTCTCTCTATGTATACCTGTGTCACACACCAAGTACATACAGCCAAAAATCTCATTTGCCTAACTCCGAAAATGATAATGCTCTGCAAACGTTAGAATTTGCCTAACTTTTTTCACATTATGTGTAGGGAGATGTTGCTAGAACGTTGGGATTATTTACAGACCAAAAGCAAAGTATCTGCATCTTAAATCTTACATTTTTGAGTTGCAGAGAGTATACCTTCGTCTCGTAAGGTGCATAAAAGAAATTGTTTTTATTTACCTGTGCCAGTCAACAGCAACAGGCAATCAATCATTTTTCAACAACACCATACTCCTTGAAAGACAGACAGAGAGAAAGAGAGAACAGAGAGATAGAGATAGAGAGAACATACAGCTTCAGTATATGAATTCCAGTAGATAGATGATATTAAAACTTACCAAAATGTTAAGTTTATCAAAATGTTCAGTCTGTCAAAATGTTCAGTTTGTCAAAATGTTCAGTCTGTCAAAATGTTCAGTTTATCAAAATGTTGAGTTATAAATTAACTGGACATTGATTCCTATAATATTCACCCCCTTTACAAACAAAGATATTGACATACACTTGAAAGGTAATTTCCAATACATGTACATCATCTGTTTGTCAACTGTCAGACATGCTTTTGAAGTGATAAGACAGGTTTGCCTAACTTTAAGAATGTACTCGATATCTGTGCACTCACATGCAGATGTCCAACTTAGCCTAACTTTGCCTAACTTTAATCCGTTTTGGGGGGATTCCATATTGAAAATGTCCCATATGACATTGGAAAAATGCAGTTTGTTCCATTATGGTGACTTGATTATAATCTGTTTAAGATCTTTCATGTAGCCATTAAACATTGGGTTGTGTAGGTCAATAGAACAATGTAGTTATAAACAAGTCTATGGGCATTATACTAAGTGAAATTTTTACTTCATTCATGGACACATAATAGTGGAAACAAAACGGCTGCAAAAATTTCAGCTCATATAGCATTAACGTAAACTAACAAACTTTGGACTATAAAAGTGCATTATCATTATCAGAATCGTTATTCTCTCCCCCCCCCCCCCCCCCCCCCTTCTGCATCCCCAACGTGGACACAATGTGGACACAATATGAACGGGCTATAATAGTACATACCTCTCACTTTGCTCATCCATGCTGTTTATATGTGAATATGAAAAAAAGTTTGAAAACAAGTAAAAATACACATTAGTTTGAAATACAAAATTGCTTTTAAAATACACGCCACATAATTTGAGCAACTGTCAATTAGTTCTTCTTTCAATTTTCTCTTTAAACTAACAAATTATTTGCTTCATTTTATTCTACCTTACTAACTGATATAATTACGATTATGTACCTGCATTTGTCAATATTTATTCTAAATAAATTTGCCTTCGTCCTCAAATCTCTTTCAGTTTCGCAAAGTACTAACAATTTCAAGAGGGCATTATATATTTGTCAACATACATGTACTCATAATTTAAAATGATTGTTGAATTACGTAGATACTGTAAGCTACATACATATTATATCTTTGAATATTTCTGATCCTTGTAACTATTACCAAAGTCCACTTCTGAGTACTTTGTCTATTTACACACAACATGTATATATTTTATAAATGATATGGGAACTGGTTATTTTTTTGTAATTATGTCAAATAAAAAGATTAGTTCAATTAAAAGTTAATGGCACATGTTAAACAAATTTTAAATGCTTGTTGTAAAATTTCCTTGAAACTTAAATTATAATCTCAGAGTATACATACACCCACTCATTGAGTATATTTATCTGACCCCTAATCTTATGAAAATATCTATAAATCATTTTTTATTTAAAGGAAACTTGACAATTACTAGTGTTTGTCGATGGTATTTCCCCCAAAAAAAAATCCTTCAAATTTTCTCTGAAACTTATCTTCTGCATACATCCTCTCATTTAGTTCGTTTACATGTATCTGATTTTTATCAAAATACTAATGAAATAGAGAGAAACCATAGAGGAAAATTCTTTCCACTGTGAGGCATTTACATCCACCTCTGTATGAGTTTTCAGCGTTAAAAAAGCTTTTTAGTATTCTATGTTTCATTACATGTATGTTGTATTTTAATAATTTCTGATGCATGTACACTGTACAGTGGAAACTCATTATAAAGAGATCTGATATAGCAAAATATCTGATATAAAGAGGTAAAAAGTCTGGTCCCAGCTCTTAATAACTTATTGTTTTTTTAACTCTGATATAAAGGGATTACTGCTATAACAAGGTATTTTTGATGGTCCCAACCACCTCATTATACTGAGTTTCCATTTTACCAGCATGTACATGTACAGCATTTAAGTTTCATCAAAATGTAGGGTAGCTAATGCCCACCGTCTAAGATAATTTTTTACTTGACGTACATGTAAAATTTGTTCTGTAAACCTATGTGTGTTTGAATTACCATGTATTTACCCCTTATATGGGACTCTTTTTCTATTTCTAATCTGTCATTCTACAGCTTCCTATTCTAGATTTATTGATCTTTAGATCATTTTGTAATTGTTTATAACCTAAATGCATGTCCCATTTTCTATTTCTGATTGTTAGCTCAGTTGATTTTTTTAACATGTACCCTGTTATAACCATTGTGAAAGCTTCCCTAAAATGTTTTGCATCTATAGGTTCCTGAAGTGGATGTTCCCATAAAAATATTAATTGGTTTTAATATACTTTTGTATGTTAATTTATTAGATCCGTTTTTCTTATTGTTACAGCATGTTCTTGTAAGACCATTTCAATTTCAGCTTTATTAAAACTTTTATATTTGTGATTTTTATTTCTCAAAGTGATGGATAAGTGTAATTGAATTCAATCCTTTAACATTTTTCTTTTTCTTTTTCAGAAAACTCTGCTTGGCTCCACCAACTCAGGCAGTGGTGAGTTTGAAACTATTTTTACAACTTACAGTACAGTCAAACTATTTTTCTTGATGTGGACCATTTGCGTATATTGACCACTTGTCCATAGTTGCGCCATAGACAGGTTTGACTGTATTGCTGGTGAAAAGACCCTATGAAGCTTATATCAATGTTTATGTTTCTTCTTCTTCTTCTTCTCCTTCTTCTTCTTCATCTTCTTTTTCTTTCTTCTTCATCTTTTTCTTTTTTCTTTCTTCCTCTTCTTTGTATTCTTCCTCTTCTTCTTCTTCTTTCTTTGTTCCCCTTTTTCTTAATCTTCTTCTTTTTTCTCCTCTTCTTTTTCCTTCT
>BQKZ01004223.1:24406-36328 GCA_036244855.1 Temnopleurus reevesii
CCCCCCCCCCCCCTCTCTCTCTCTCTCTTTCTTTCTCTCTGTGATGCAGGCAGCATTTTACCTCATCCTCTTTTTCTTTTTTTCCTTTTCTCTAGGTGACTCCAAACCAGCTGATGGTGATGCAGAGAAGTGGGGTCAGGAGGTGTATGACAATGAAGAAGGGGGGTTGCTTATAACTATACCACTCTCTCTATCTATCTTTCTCTGTGACATAAGCAGCGTTCTCTTTACCTCATCCTCTGTTTCTGTTTTTCTACTTCTCTAGGAGACTCTAAACCAGCTGAAGGTGATGCAGAGAAGTGGGGTCAGGAGGTGTATGATAACGAGGAGGAGGGGGTTGCCTATAGCTACACCTTCTTTCACATCATGCTCATGCTGGCCGCATTCTCTCGTACTCTTTCATTTCTCTCTTTTTTCTGCTGAATTTGTTTTGTGGACACCATTCTCCTCTCTCTCTCCCTCCCTCCCCCTTACTCTTTGCCTATCTCTCTCTATCCATCGCTCCCTTTTCTGGTGACTCCAAAACTGTTGATGGTGATGCAGAGAAGTGGGGTCAGGAGGTGTATGATAACGAAGAGGAGGGGGTTGCTTATAGCTACACCTTCTTTCACATCATGCTCATGCTGGCCGCATTCCCTTAACCCTTTTCACCTCTCTCATTCTCTCTTTCTGATGCTAAATTTGTTTTGTTAACACCATTCTCATCTCTCTGTCTCTATAGATGACTCCAAACCAGCTGATGGTGATGCAGAAAAGTGGGGTCAGGAGGTGTATGATAACGAAGAGGAGGGGGTTGCCTATAGCTACTCCTTCTTCCACATCATGCTCAGGCTGGCTGCATTCTCTTGTCCCCTCTCAACTCTCTAATTCTCTCTTTCTTCTGCTGAATGTGATTTGTTAACACAGCTCTCCTCTCTCTCTCTCTCCTCTCTTTCTTTCTTTTTCTCTTTATCTCTGTAGGTGACTCCAAACCGGCTGATGGTGATGCGGTGAAGTGGGTTGGAGATTTATGATAATGAGGAAGGGGGTTTGCCTATTAACGTAATAACCTCTATCTTTCAGTCTGTAATGCAGACAGTATTCTCTTTACCTCTGTTTCTCCTTTTCTATTCTTTAGGCGATTCCAAACCATCTGATGGTGATGCAGAGAAGTGGGGTCAGGAAGTGTATGATAACGAGGAGGAGGGGGTTGCTTATAGCTACACCTTCTTCCACGTCATGCTCATGCTGGCCGCATTCCTTTAACCCTTTTCACATCTCATTCTCTCTTTCTGATGCTGAATTTGTTTTCTTAATACCATTCTCCTTTATCGATCTCTTTAGGTGACTCCAAACCCACTGATGGTGATGCAGAGAAGTGGGGTCAGGAGGCTTATGACAATGAAGAAGAGAGGTTTGCCTATAATTACACCCCCACCTCTCTCTCTCTCTCTCTCTCTCTCTCTCTCTTTTTTCTCTATGATGCAGGCAGCATTCTTTTTACCCCATCCTCTTTTTCTCTTTTTCTACTTCTTTAGGTGACTCCAAACCATCTGATGGTGATGCAGAGAAGTGGGGTCAGGAGGTGTATGATAACGAAGCGGAGGGGGTTGCCTATAGTTACACTTTCTTCCACGTCATACTCATGCTGGCCGCATTCCCTTAACCCTTTTCACATCTCATTCTCTCTTTCTGATGCTGAATTTGTTTTCTTAATACCATTCTCCTTTATCGATCTCTTTAGGTGACTCCAAACCCACTGATGGTGATGCAGAGAAGTGGGGTCAGGAGGCTTATGACAATGAAGAAGAGGGGTTTGCCTATAATTACACCCCCCTCTCTCTCCCTCTCTCTCTCTCTTTCTCTGTGATGCAGGCAGCATTCTTTTTACCTCATCCTCTGATTCTCTTTTTCCTCTTCTCTAGGTGACTCCAAACCATCTGATGGTGATGCAGAGAAGTGGGGTCAGGAGGTGTACGACAATGAAGAGGAGGGGGTTGCCTATAGCTACACCTTCTTCCACGTCATGCTCATGCTGGCTGCGTTCTACATGATGATGACCCTCACCAGTTGGTTCCAGTAAGTTTTACTTTTTTTTCTTTGCAACATCTTCTTAACCCATTGACTACTGGACCCGAGTAGTCCCTGTATAAAGTCTCAGGGAATTACAGAATAAAGTTATCAAAGGGTTAACCCCAGAAAAAAATTGTTTGGATGCCCTCCATTGCCAATTTTTTAAGTGTCAGTTGGTTAAAAAAAGTTTCTTTCTTATTCGTTTTTTTTTAATTTTTTGAACACAATTTAAATAATTCATGAGGAAAATAAGTCTTAAAAGTGGATGAAAAGCCAAAGAGCATCTGTGAAATTTCATCCCATGTCACATTTCACATGTTTATTGATAATTTAACTGTGTTTTTTTTTCAATTTTGGTGGAAAGTAATGAAAAATAAATAGTTAAGATGGGGCCTTTTTTAGAGGGTCGGTCTGTGGAAAGCATTTAAACCAATTTTGGGGGGTCTCATGAAGGGGAATCTGACCCTGATGTTGGAGGGATGCCACCATATGAAGATGAATAGGATGTGAATTATGAAACTGAAAATTGTATAATCTCTCTGCTGTCCTAAATCGGTGTACCTTCGGAGCACTGATCGGTTATTGTTTTTGTTTTTCACAAAATGGATTCTTTGATATTCCATAGTTTCATGTATTGTTTACAATGAGATCAGCCGGAAAATTAAGTACATTTGAATCTGTTCTAAAAATGATTTTGGGATCATTGTTAACAATGATCAACCAAAATATATTATTTGTTCCTTGTTTCAGAAAACTTTTAATCTTAGGTTCAGCGAAAATAAGATTAATTCTTCTCAATAAATACTAATGCCTGCACATTTAAGTCTCAAAATATTTAGGGGCTTTCTTTGTTATTTCATTGTTTTTATGAGTAGACATTCACTAATCCTATTTCCATGTTGCAAATCATTATTTGGTCACATCAGAATAATCAACAAGAATGCTGCCGGAAACAGGTATCCCAAGCATGTGTTTAATGCATCCTTCAAATTTAGCACCTACAATCAATTAAACAAATGTATATATGTTTGTCAAAATGAACAATGGAAAGCCATTGTTATAATGTAATAATAAGTAATAATGAGTTTCCATGTATGGTAACATTAAAGATTGATTTAAATGCGTTTGAAGCAAGCTAAAGGAAACATTTGAAAAATTAGCAAAAAGAAACATAATAGACATTATTCTCTCTTGTTTTGTCAATTTTTTTTGTCATTTTTTTTAAAAATTCAAATTGCAACATTTCTCTTTTTTCAGGCATTTTTATGTCATCATTTTTAATGCAACCTACATGTAGTGTAAAATCTGCCCTCACTACAATACAATTTTAAAAGGAATGAAGAAAAAACTGATACGCACTTGCATGCAGGGTCTATGGACAAGCAGATAGCATCTGTACCATTATAAATCATATTCATGATTAAAAATATTACAAGTATTATGGTCCTATCATTTTACAAGTTATTGCAATTTTTTTTTTTTTATTACTCCCGAGTCTGAAGAGTAAGTCTTTAAATGTGAAGCTACCATGGAAAAATTCCCTGCTTTTCTTCATAATTTAAAAGTTATTTGAACCCTTTGATTTTTTTTTTATATTTTGTTATTTCTTTCTTTAATGCTTTTTGTGCAAATGATCACATGATGATAAAAACAAGGAGGAAATATATTGAACATGATCAAGAATTTGCAAATGCAACCATCGTTTTAGAAAAGTAAATCTTATGGTTTATGACTTTTGATGTATTTATCAATTGTATTATTTCATATTTTACTGTAAAAGGAACTATTATTTCCACTAATGAGCACAAATAATGCACAAATGCACAAAATATGCACATTTGATTCATGTTAAATTATTTATGATTTAAACCATGATATATTTTAATTTAAAATAGTGTAAATGCTCTATTTTTGCTCTGTTTTTATTTAATGTCTTGGTAGTAAATGGTCATTTCAAAGAATAATTCAACAGGTCCACGATAGCAAATTATATTAATGTTTGATTTATAAAACATCAAACCCCATCATGATCCTAACTAGGCACTTAAGATATTTTCTGAAGCATTCCCATAGATTTAAAGAATGAAAATATGAAAATATGAAAATATGAAAATATTTCAAATACTTCCTCAAGTACTCTGTTTATTTATTCATTCTTTTTTATTTTTTATTTTTTTTGTAGGGTGACTCCATCAGTGGTTGAAACACTGTTAGTCTTTTGAGGCATATGAAACAATATCTTAATCTGCTTACATACTTTTATTTGTCTCTCTCTCCAGGCCGTCTGGATCCAACTTCGACTCCCTGGCTGCCAACAGCGGCGCTATGTGGGTCAAGATCTCATCCAGCTGGGTGTGTGTAGTCCTCTACATCTGGACTCTCGTCGCTCCCATCATCCTCAGCGATAGAGATTTCAGCTAAACGCAATGTTGAAAGAGGAACGGTTTTGCTAAATTCGAGCCCACCCATGGGATCATCCTTGTAGAATTTTTATTGCTTTCAAGATCTTACAAAAAATTCTGATCATGTCTATTTTGATTATGTAAAATTGAATAACACTTTTAACATATAACAGGAGTAAAAGAAAGAAAAATAGTAAAATTTGATTTGAAAATAGAAATCTTGAATTGTAAGAATGAAAAAAAAATCTGTTAATCTGTATTTATCCAAGCACCTTTTATTATTTTTGGTGAATTATCAAACTTATGGAGATGTAAAATGAGAAAATAGGAAGTATTTAAAAAGTGATCATTGGTGTTAATAGTCGATGTCATTGTGTTAAAAAAGACTTTCAATGTGAGCTTTAATCTGTATACAAATTTACACATGTGTGTTTTGAATCTTTCATTTGTATATCAAGGAATGGGTTTGATATTCTAGATTTATGAGGTACCGGAAGAGGCTATAAATTTTGATGATACAACTTAGAATTTCTGAAAATTTTGAATCAGTTTACTCAAATGTGTTTTAAATGAAAAAAGGGAATCATTATTGATACAAGTATGTAAGACTAAAGGGGTTTTGCAAAATCAGTGTTGCATAAGCAATCTTTCCAAAGGAAAGACTGAGCTATACATCAAAGTGGTTGTCTCATTTGAAATTTGCAACTTTCTTTCAACAACCCCTTTGTTTATGAATATACTGATGAACTGTTATATTTATATATGTATGAAGGAAAATTAAAGTGAAAATGGTATTAAGCTGTGTAAAGGTTGGCTGACAAATAGCATTATTTTTTAAATGAAGGGATAAAATTAACCAATCGAAAAGTTCTATGACAAAAGGGGTATTTATGAATTGTTTTTCTTTGACATTCAATTCAAATGCACACCATAAATATGCAGAGGAAAGGCAAGCAGTGAAAAATGGCAGAATTTTCATGGTCATTGTCAGTGCAAATGCAGGATATTATAGAGAAAGGCAATGTAAATATTCAGAGTAATTGAGAATGTTGATATTTGTAAGCTTATGCCAGAATATGTATTGTATGTTTGTCAGTTGTAGAGCTTTATTATACTGTATTTAAGTGATGTTGTTGTAACAGTTTCTTGTAGGTTTGCTGTAGATTGCATATTTTCTTCAAATCCACTTCAGATATAAAATTTGGGCTGAGCAGAAATTTATGTCAGAAGAAATACTGCACCCTAATTACATTTGGTTGTCGCATGACTGGGGAAGGTTCCCCAGATTGTAAGTGAGGATTATAATTTTCCATCAACAAGTAATATATACCAATTCTAACATTCATATTTTTACTGATTAGTTTCTGGGAGTATAAAATATTAATATCATCTGAAACCATGAAACAATATTCATTCATGTTTGATAAGATAAACATAATGATAATTCAGACTATAATATAATAATTGATACAGCTATTAGGGCTATTTTTATATTATCAAGTTGCTTTTGTATTGTGTATATTCAATGCATGGTGTAATTCTACTGACTTCATTTGGCACATTTATTTGCTGGTGAACTTGTGGAAACATTGTGAAATATTGTTGTTGCTTGGATTCCCAGTGAAACCCCAATATCCTGAAGTAACACTATTCAACCAATTACAAGATTTTACACTTATGATTTGATAAGGTCTCATGTAAAGATTAGGTTTTGTTGAGTTTTGACAGAAACTGAATCACACTGGTGCCCACACATCATTTACCCTTCCCTGTGCTCTCTTTTCCTCCTTATGATGTGTAATGCTCTGTAGCTGCCCCACCCACAAAACAACTCTCTCATTCATCATCCACATATCTTTATCTCATCCTAGCCCTCTTATTACACCATGAAATACAGACATGCACGAGGATATAAGTTGAAATGTGAGTCGTCTAAACAGCTGAACAAAACATTTTCTCATAAGGGAAAGCATGATCATATGCTTTCTCTTGTGAGAAAATGTTTGACATAGCTGTTGTGTCATTCACAATTTAATTTCTATCATACACATTCCAGAACAGTTGGCTCTCCTTCGCTTTCTCCCCTACCCGTCATGTCCTTACCTTTAGTGCCCACATGCTATTTATCTCTCACTCTCCCCTTTCATCTCCTGGTACTGATGCCCTGGTCCAAGCCTTCTCTCTCACTCCCTCCCCAACATTTAATCTACCCCCTATACTTTATCTTATCATCCTCCCCTTAATTAAAGGATTTCCCTTCATACTATCATTTATTTTTAATCTAACATTATTATTTGTTTTATTATCTTATTTTAAGCTTTCATAATATTAATCAGAATAAGTATCAAGCTAATAATAGTCACTGATACCCTGTATATCTTTTAAGAGAATGTTTGCAATATCCTTGCTGGTGTATTTAGTCTCATAAATAAATAAATAATAAACTACTCATTAAACTATCTCACCTGTCTTCTGATGTTTTATTTTAGATACAGATCAGAGCTTGCCAACCATTTCTGAATATACACGAGGTATAAATTTAAAAACATGACAAAAATATCTTTTCTTTCAACCACTTGCTTGTAATGAAAGCATCAAATTCTTACGAACATAGTACATCTCATGCCTATTTTGGGATGGTTTGTATCCCTGCTGAGAAAGCAGATACAAAAGATTGCATAAGATGCAAGCTTCTGTCATCCTTGCTTTGACTTGAAAATTCAAGGGTTTTTTTTTTTTTTTGGGGGGACCAGCAAACATGCAGACAAGTATATAGATTTATGCCAGGTCAACTTTCAAGAGGCAAGGTTGACTGGACATAAATACACTGTATTTGAATAAACAACTATTTAGGTCAGATTTTGTTTTAGTCACATGTCTTTGTCAAATATTTTATATTCAAATTGTATACATGTTCCAAATGATAAATAATAATTGCACTTCAAAAGAACGGAAGAACATCACATACAGTGATTTTTTATTTTTTTTTAGTTTAGGCAAGCTCCAATGTTTCTGTGTGACCTGTANGCTGGTGAACTTGTGGAAACATTGTGAAATATTGGTGTTTGTGCTTGAATTTCTAGTGAAATCCATCGCCTCAATATTAGATAAGTTGAGTTGAGTTTTGAAAGAAACTAGACTGCACTTGTGCCCATCCATCATTCATCTCTTTCTATCTTTCTCTTTTCCTTCTTCTTTATTAGATCGGACTTAGTTTATCCTTTCATAACCCTATAACACTTTCCCTCTTTTTCACCATGCCCATCTCTCGATTTGCACTGTCCTTGGGCTCACTCTCTCTCACCTTATCCACACACACTCTTTTCTTGACATTACCCCTTTGCCCCTGCTCACGCCACCACCTCCAAGCTCCACATGCCCCTTCTCTTATTATATTCCCCTCCCAGTATGATGTCACCCCCCCCCCCCCATATGCATGTACTTTCTCTTGTTTGCACCAAAACAAATACTTCCACTTTCCTCCTTCTCCTATCCTCTCATCCGACTCTGTTGATGTGTAGAGCCTTCTCTCTGCTACCACCCTCCTCTCCCATTCCCCCAACAAATCTTTCGCTCAATCAACCCTCTATACATTATATATTTAACTACTCATTTATTATCCATTTCTTTCTCTTTTTAATATAACTTCTCACTTCCCCTTTCATAATGTAACCAGATTGTTGAGTAGTTTCAAGCTAATCATATTCACACATATATATTTTACGACTATTTTGCAATATCTTTGCTGGTGTATTTAGTCTCGTAAATAAATAAATAACTCAATAAATTACACCACTTGTCTTCTGATGTTTTATTTTAGATACAGAAACAGAGTATGCCAACCGTTCCTGAATATGCATGTGGTAAATATCAAATAAACTTGACAAAAATTATTATTCTTTCAACCATTCTCTTCTCATGAAATCATTGAATTAATATGAAAAAAACACCTCATGCATATTTTGAAATGGTGTGCATCCCTGCTGAAATGGCAGATTCAAAAGATTGCGTTAAATGTACGCTACAGTCAACCTTGCCTAAGTTTATTCTGTTGAGATTAAAGAATAGCCTCCACTTGAAAATTCAAGTTTTTCAGGGGAAACCAAACATATTTATGGACAAAAGCTAGAAAACTCCTTCAACTTGGGCAGTATATCAACTAATGCCAGGGCCTACCTGATAATTGCACTTCAAAAGAACATCACATACAAAGATTTTTTTTTTTTAGTTTAGGCAAGCTCCAATGTTTCTGTGTGACCTGTCAACACTTATGCAATTTTCATTCTGAATTAATCTTCTCTTTGGTAACTGCTGAATACAGAGTTTGTCATTGGGCAAAGGGAATAAATTTGGCTACATTACGGAGTGATCTTTTCCATATTACACCAAAATTAAAACTTCTGCGATTCTTAGGAAGTGTTGCGGGAAAGATGCTATCAATTATAAAGTTGTGTTAATCAATTGCACGTTGCAGTTGGTTGGCATGCACCAATCAAAATGATTGTTTCATTCTGCATCTTATTAGAACCGCAGACCATGGAAAATTATGAAAAGTGCATCTCAATATACAATTGATTGCAACTTTCCAGCAACACCCCCAAAGATTCAGAATGTAATCTCCGTCAAGGATCAAGTGGGCAAGACTCGATTTTCACATAAAATGTCCAATAAAATCTTATCCCCAATTAGAGATAATTTCCCTCTTGATATTACCTCCAGGACGTGTTTCTATATTTCATGATAATTACTGTCAAGTTTATGAGATTTAGAGAGTCGTTTGTTCTAAGATTTCATATTGCAAAAATAGAAAATTAAAACACCTGAATCATTTGTACAATATCAGGGTACAGTGAAATAATATCAAAATTAAAAAAAAACTATTGATCAAGACCCCCCACCCCCCACCCGACTGTGAGATCCAATAGCAAAGATATTGTACAAAATAAACAACTCCCAATAGCTCTAGAAGACAGAAGAAGAGCTGAGGCACCTGTTCTAAATTACTTTGCAGAATAAATTGGATGAAAATTTATCTTATGTGTGCTTCCCATTGTGAATGCGTCAAAGAGATAGTGTTTATTTTGTCAGATATCTTTCTCCTTCGATCCCACAGTGCATGCTTTTGATGTTGTTTAATTTTTCATCCAATTTCAATGAGTAGAATAAAAACAGCTGAACGAAATGATTTCCCATCAAAGAAACAATGCAGTATGGTATCAGTCATTCATTTGGGATTAAAGAATCAATCTAAATGAGAAAATATCTCATTAATATTACGTAATAGCTGGCAATTCCATAAAAATGGGTCTTCATTTTAATACATAAATTCATATCCAAACACATTGTGAAGTGCCCTTTCCTGGGAGAAAATTTGTAAAAAAAAATCATAATTTTCAGTAATATTGGACATGCAATGGCAAAATCCATCAGTAATTCTAGAAAACTGAACAATTATGATTTACTGGAACACACATCAAGTATTTTAGTCATCAAAAGCAATAATTTCGAATAGGTGATTCAATAGATCTTTGATTTAATCTCATCATTAGGGGAAGCGTTTAGGTACAGTGCATCAACTTCAAGTAGACTGTCATAGAAGCGAAACATCTTTACCATCGTATTTCGCAGAGCACACACATCTTCAGAGCTGCCAACATTCTCCAAAGGCTGACCATATAATTTGGATGTCCAAATGCATAAGATCAATACAAGCGCATGGACATAAAAATGAGACATGACCATGAGAACAGGCCAAAATAATTATGTTTGTTGACTCTGCGCATATCATAAATATCTCCAGAAATGTCATCCTTATGAAATAATCCCTTATTTTTATAAAAACGATTTTCATGAATATTCCTGAGCAGTTGACAACTCAAAATCCCATGATTGTATGAGAAAATTCACTTGCGAGGTGGTAAAACCGCAACAGTACAGTCAAATGCTTGTATAACTGATGCATGACACAGAGGAGCTTGATGACCTCTTGACCTCCACAATGATGACACCTGTGCCTTGCCTCAGCTCTTGTCGTCGCTAGGCCCTGCTGACCTCCCAGGAAGTGAATCCTTGATCTTCTGCCAAGTGCTCTTGTTCATCTTCTCCATCTCACTGATAGTATCTGGGAAACAGAAGTTTTGATTGATTTCTTGTTAATACCACATTTTTGTAAATTTTCCATTCTAAAAATAACTGTTTTTTCTGTCCGGTGAAATTTGGATTTGTATATTTTGTAATCATAAGTGACATATAAATGAAAATAATTAAATTTTGCAAAATCTTGAATAATGAATAATGAAATAGTTGCACCATTGTTCTGAGAGCTTTGTAATGAGAAACTTGTGATCAATTTTCGTTAGCCCAATGGGCAAAGCATGAAATTCTAGGTTGGTATCCATCGTATAATATAGAGCTTTCAATTTCATTCATCACAATCACAGTCGACCAGAAGAAATGGTCAACCAATGTCAACATGTCAACTGCTCTCAATCATTCACTCCCCAAATCGGTTTGGTTTTCAGTTGACTAGTTCCAGATGACATCACGGTGGTATGCACATCAGAGGTACGCGCTCATATATGGGCTCGTCATAGATAAATGAGCGAACAGAAAAATCAAGAATTGCTCAGATTGGGAGGGCTCTTCAGATTAATCATAGCTGTGACGTAACAATACACAGTTGCATGCGAAACGTGATACGTACTTCCTACCACTCTTGACTGTGACTGTGACGAATGAAATCAAATCCTCCATAACATCTATCATATAATAATACTGTTCTCTCACCTGTTGCCATGACCATCTTACAGATCTCTATAGAGGTGCCTGTAGCAGAGGAGTCTTTTAGTCGTGGGTACTGTATAGGTTAAAATGGTAAAAATTCAAAGTGTTACCAAGAAAATCAATAAAGAGTGAATCACAGCAAGGCCTGTGATACAGTCTAACCTTGTTATAACGAGGTCATTAGGACCAGAGAAATTAGCACTTTATCATGAAACCTTGTTATGTCAGGGCCAATATACAATAAAATACAAAGAAATGGGAAAAGGAAAATTACCTTGTTATAATGAGAGCTTGTTATATCAGTTCTCTTAATAACAAGGCTCGACTATACAACAATAATGGTGCATATTTGAGCAGTACTTTTCACATGTGCATGAAAATAAAATACTCATGGTTAAGATAAATCCCATAATCTTGCAGGATTCAGTCACAATGTAATTTTAGTGCAACCTCATATCACATCTGGCTTGGAGCAAATTCATTTCTAAATCAAATTTGAGATCATCTATGAGAGAGTGAACCAAAGTGACCTTCACATTTTTTGAAGACGGAAGAATCAAGTAAAATCTTTAGCTTCTAAGTACTCATTTTAACACAGTGACACCAGTAAATGTAAGTATGTGTCAAGTCATGTTAAAATCAGCCAGGAGTCAATTTTTTTTTACTTTTTTTTTTTTGGGGGGGG
>BQKZ01004223.1:40130-56218 GCA_036244855.1 Temnopleurus reevesii
TTACACTGGCTATTCCATACTCAAAATCTAATACTCATCAGAAATCATTCTTCCCGGACACTGCCAGAAACTGGAATAAATTGCCATACACACTAACGAGTATAAAAGACTCGGCCAAATTCCAAGCACAGTTATCTGTGCTGGATAGGAGGCAATTAGACTAATCCTTGGCTGTTTAATACAGCTTCGCATTGAGTGATGTTCCTGTAGGAGCTTATCAATTATATTATTGTATAATTGTCGGAAATAATAATGTTAGTATGAACATAAACCTTTAATTGATACTTACCTAGACCATGGATGCCATGTGCTAGGCGGCTAGGCTAGGGTGGAGAGAGAGACCTTGTGGAGGTGTGCTCACAGCAGCAGCTTGAAGTGAAGAGACTGTTTGTGTGTGTTGAGCCAGGTCTGTGCACACTTGCCTGAGGCTAGTGTGCACTCTTGCATAGCAACAACAATAGATACATTCATACTATCCCCTACAGTGAAATACAGTGGAAGCCCACTCACACCATAATATTATCCAGATCCAGATCCAGAGATGAGGTGATGTTCACACACACAAAATTAACACTAGCTGGCTGTTATTGTTAATCTCTGGGTGAGCGGATTTAGATTTTAAATCACCTTATCTAACTGCCCTGAAAATTAGTACTGGTACATTTTCCACTACTCTGTCATACATAGCACTACGCCATGCATCGGCAAATGCTTCGCCTTGCCTTTGGCTAAGTTTGGCTTCGCCTTCAGCCTTCACTCACAACAGAAAAGGCCATTTATACCTTACATACATTTCAGTAGACGGGACTGTACATTAACAATTTGGGCAAATAGAGACAGTTGTTCAAGTCGCGTTTACTAACCTCTGAGTTTTCGCCTCTCCTAAAACCATGTGCTACCCTCTCCCGAATGGCAACCGCCAAATCTCTCCCCTTTTTGGATGGGTCTGCTGGCCATTCTTCCATCAAACGAAGAAATTTTCTGTACCGAGATGCAGCCATATTCGAGTTGTAGTCTACAGCAGTCCGTGACGTAATAGAAATTACGCAACTTGATAAATCGGCTATCGTTCATGCCCCCCCCCCCCCCCCCCCCCCCTCTAAGACGAATCATGCGCCCCCCCCTTCTATTCCGTACGTATACGGGACAGAAAAGTTTTATTCTCGTCAACTCATCAAAGGAAATAAATGATGCATACCCTTTTTAATTTGGCCATTTGTCGGTCAACGTTGAAGCTATTTAGCTCCAACTTCCCCCATGACCTTGTTCCTATTATTTTCCCCTCAATTTCGTCCCCCTCCTCGTCCTTACCCTCCTTAGCCTCCTCCTCCTCCTCTTCCTCCTCCTCCTCCTTCTCCTCATCCTCCTCGATCCTTCTTGTCTTTTTTCTTCTTCTTCCTCTTCTTCTTCCTCTTTAGTCTTCTTCTTCTTCTTCTTCTTCTTCTTCTTCTTCTTCTCCTTCTTCTTCAAGTCAATTCATTTCAGGTTTATTAGTGAAATACATAAAAATATAAAATAGAAGTCCGAGGAATAATATTTGTTAACAAACAAAATACCTTTTCTTCTTCTTCTTCTTTTTCTTTTTCTTGTTCTTAATTCCGCTTCTTCTCCTTCGTGTTCTCCGTATTCATCTTCGTATTTTTCAATGAAAAAGAAATTTAAAAAAGAGTCTACCCCAAAATTAATAATCATTTTAAAGGAGCAGAAAATTTTGATGAGTAGAACAAAAAAGTTTGATGAAAATCGGACAAGTAATTTAAAAAAATGTTATGTTGTGTTGATATAACAGAAACAATTTGTTTTATGTCTCTTAAAAACATTCACATATAGAAGTATGACCAGCGAAAAGTCGTTTGCAGTTCAAATTTTACGTCGTTACTTTAAAACAAGCCTAGTCTAGAGGCGGTAAAGTTAATCTCGATTATGAATTCATTAAAGGGTATTTGAGGGCCCCAAATAAATTGATATTGGTAGTATATATACATAAAAACAATCTCCATAAAGACTCCATGACATTAAGATGGTGTTTAGTTTTCCAAGTATTGAATTCTTAAAAAGGATTGATTCTCATGAATAATCAAAAGACAACACGTTGTTCACACAGCGAAATATTGGGACGGACACACAAGAGAACGTGCTCGCATAGCTAAAAGCTCGCACGGAACCTAATTCAGACGGACGGGGCCTATAAACTAGATTGTGAACGAACCCTTACCGTTTATTTGCTTCTTATTCATTTAACTATAGTAATCCACATACTGTCGGATAAAGTTATTTCGTGTATACAATTAAGTAACATACAAAGTATATTTTTCTCAGATATACCCTTTAAAATTTAATGCAACATGATTATGTTCGACAATCATGAGATGGCTGCCCGCATATTGTTTTATATCCTGCCATGATAAAAAAAAAATCCTTTGTTAAGATATCGTACGAGGATTTGCTCGATATCCATTTTCTTTCCAAACGTGACTTCCGCATATATTATACTAAAAAACCATGAAGACCAATTTAAGATTCACCGTCATGCCAAAACAACATTTGGTATTCAGTGCAGGATTTTTCTTAGAACGTCGTTCCCACCGTGACACAAGTTGCCATGGAAATATAATGTGCTACAGGTTTTTTTTCCGTCCGTCACGCGCGTTCAAATTAATCCCTTTTATACAAGATGAGAAAATTACTCTTGGAGACCCGCCATGCACATTGATTTGTTTTTATTTATTTATTCATATTTTATCCGGGTAACCAATTCAACAAAGTTTGGTCTTCCATGGGACCCTGGAACACATTGAAAATATACACCGTTAAAAGAAATAAGGTACCATGCACATTGCTTGTGTGCACCGTGGGGGGGGGGGGGCTTTGGGAACGCTGTTCCCGGTTCAGAGCTAGGGGCATCAAATAAAAGATAAAGAGGCCACCAGAATTGGTGATGAACTTTTTTTGTTGCTTACTTGTCAGTTCTTTGAAGGGGGGGGGGGCCCAAAAAATCTATCCCGCGGGTCTCAAAATCCTGAGTGCGCGCGCATGCATTGTGCCAAGAGTGTAGTTTGTAGCGAGAATCCAAAAAGAAAATATATATCTATTTGACGGTACTCAACGGGTGGTGTGTCTATTTTGTTGTTGTTGTTTTTTTTTTGGTAGAAATAGACAAAATCTTAGCTTATTTCTTAAAAATTATGTGGACATGTTCATTACATGCATTTAGGGATGAATCTTGTTGATTCTTTGAATACTTTTCTTTTAAAGGAATAAAATGTCAAATTCTGTGTACAAGGGGAATGTAGATTTCTCAATGTTGGCAACCATTCTGTGCCTGTAGTTTGCAAGCTCAATGAGCCCTTGAGGGATGTGAGTCAAAAGTTAGAAAATTCATAACTTTTGAATAGATCATCCGATTGTGCTCAAATTTTCAGTTTGATCATTGTAATTTTCTCCATCAACCGACATACCTGGGGTTAGCTTCCCCTTTAAAATGCACGCCGTCGACTCAACTGAATTATGGCCCTTTCAACCTAATTGTCATCTTATAGCCTATACATCTGAAAAACAAAGAACCTAATACGACTATGCTGGTAGGGTGAATTTGATAATAACTCGATTGGTAGTACTTTTAGTAACATGCTTGATGAATAGAGCGCGATATTATTCAGTATCCTATTTAAGTAACATTATAACCTTATACAGAGAAATTGTACATACAGTAGATCCGTTTATCATCATTTGCAAATGTTATTGAACTTGATTTAACGAATCATATATCTCGAAATATTTACATGTTCATATTTTTTATGTCGTCGAAGGCGGATTGTGCATTTCAACTTCGCATGCCAGGACAATTACGAGAGTATTCTATTCGGCATTGAAAATACCAGTCGTTATGTTTCAGTGCTGGTGCTAAATAATCAGTCGCCAAATTTACAATTTTTCATCGACACCGTCGACATGCAGTGTTAAAAGGATACATTTTATTGAGGATGGTTATACAATATTTTGACTTTTGCAGACATTGATGTTGACATGCAGTTGGAACATTTTAGAAGGAGCTGTCTCGATTTATTCAAACTTCATCCGTTTGTCATGACAACTATTGTTTGTTTTAGCATTACTATTCAACATTCATTATCTTTTCAGTGCCCCGTGCTTTAAATTGACGCGATAGCAACTTTGTTGTTGTATTTTGTTATATTTTATCCAATATTCATCAACGCTATTTTCTATCATAATCATAACATGTATTATGAACTAGAGACACCGTCATTTAGATTGTTATAATAATATATACTGATATAGTTGAGTTCTGCATGATAAATCAGTAGCTGTCGGGAGGACAAGCGAGCTATTCATCACCTACCAATATTAATATCACCAGAATTGTGATATATTTTTGGAATCTGTATTACTTTCATTTTTTGTTAACCGCTCGATTCCCATTCATTTATCGTGGACGTGCAGTAATTGGAATTAACGGACATCGTTTAAACTGATTCCTCGATTATTATGAGCGTCTTTCAACAACTGAAATAGGAGCGTATGGATGTCGTGATTTTGGTTAAAATATGGCTGTGCGTATGACTTTCATCCCATCTGAAGGAGCATATAATAGATAATAGAAACAACAAATATAATAAACTGGAATTATTCTAACTATTGTTTCGATTAATTATTTAGATCCTTACGGAGATTTGCAAGTGATTAAAATGATTGGACATTAACCTCTTATATTCCTGAGAATATTCTTTTTTTCGCGACAAAAGAGGTAGGTAGTTTGATATTCTTAATTCCAAAGTTTTGTCAATTATCAATACGATATAAACTATATCAGTAAAATAAAGTGGGACATGGGACAAAAGATCTATGCGCCATGTATTGAGCTGTACGGACATAAAAATCACCAGACCAGTATAGGTTCGGATTTCAATAGCTTTGAATTGGCGTTCGACTGAATTTTACGGAAATTAAGTACATCGTATTTAATATATTTTTTGATCTACCATATTTTCAATAAATTTGCATATTTTTTAATTAGATCCTCTATCTCTCTACTAACTCATTCTATATTTATTTATGCAATCAACTAATTAATGAATTAGGCTGACTTTAAAGTCCCTAGGCTGTGTCAATACGTTGAGAGGTCTTATCAGTTAGAAGAAGAACGAAATTTATGAAATTGTTTTAAGTCGTCTCGAGATTCGAACCGCAAACCTGATGTGGTCGAAATGTAAGGAGAGGCACTAATAATACCTTGGATGTTATTTTGTTAGACGAACATGATAATCTATTTCCATAAAATCAAGTTGAACGCCATTACAATTTTCCTTTGTATATTATTCAAATGCGTGGGAATCGACTTTTGATTGATGTGTCCACACAGTTAAATAGAAGGCGTACGGATCTATTGTCCAATGGCCCACTTCATACCGTATTACGGAAATAGTAGGGACCTTTAGCATAGAATACGGTAGGGCTGATCACAACGTTAGCTCAAAGGTCCGTTCCAGAAGGGTGCACCAACACAACGCTACTTCTTGAATGAACCATGAAGCTAACGTTGTGATTGGCACTCCCATCTTGTTAGCAGTTCGTCTCAACCTTAGCGGCCCGCTAGATTATCCCGCGCTTGAGAAATAAGGTTGTGATTGGTCATACCGTAGTCATGCTAAAGGTCCGTAATTTATACAGTGATGACGGGAAATGTTATATTCAGGAAAAAATTGTTTGGATGACCCTCTAAAAACGGCCTGACCCGAACTTTTTTAATTTGCTTTTCTCCCAAATTAAAAAAAAATCAAAGTAAAATTAAAAATAAACATAGGAAATTTGAATTGAAAAGATATAATTACAGATGCTTTTTGGTTTTCCATCCCCCTTAAACTCTATTTTCCTCATGATTGTTTAATAAATTGTTTGAAACTTTTTCAGACCGAAAGACGCCTTTTTTGCATTGGAGGAAATCCAAAAAAAAAAAATCCTTATGGATTGCATACTCTTCTCTTTTTCAGAGACACTGAAAAAATGCCGCCCAAGCGACTGCGCCCTTTCTCCGGCTGCTCGCCTCGCTTAGCCGAAGACGAGGCCAACTTCATCGATGCCGTGAGCCACGGCAACCTCGCCTTCGTCGAGTCGATGTTGGGTCTCCGTGTCGACGACAGGGGTTCCATCAAGGCCCTGCTCCAGCTGAAGGATAGCAAGGACCGTACCCCGCTCGAGATCGCGACAGAGAACGAGCATTACGACATCGTGTTCCTGATCGTCAACCAGTACGGCCATGTGTTGAGTTTGAACGAGATTCATGAGAGTCTCATGCTCGCGATATCGAAGGGGTATCTTAACATAACGCAGGTAAATGATGGAAAAGTTTCTGGTGAAATTGAAGGATTTGTAGTTTTCAAATTACGCGGGTGATTTATTGTTTTCACTATTACAAATAGTAGGCAAATATTTATCGAACATATTACGTCAACAAAGCATGGGCATGTACGTTCTATGTATTACGACATCGTGTTCCTGATCGTCAACCAGTACGGCCATGTGCTGAGTTTGAACGAGATTCATGAGAGTCTCATGTTGGCGATCTCGAAAGGATATCTGAACATTACCCAGGTAAATGATGGAACACTTTGTCAGGAAGATGCAATTTAAAGAATGGTAAAACTTACAAATTACACTGGTAATCTATCGTTTTTATTCTTACGAGTAGTGGGTCTTACGAGATGTTAATTCAACATCGCTTCTCATGTGTAGTATCAACATACTGTCCACACTATGGTCAGTATGTACGTTCTAGCTAGGTAAGATATGATGTAAGTTTGATCTTAAACAGATGATCTCTAAAGGATATCTCAACATAACGCAGGTAAATTATGAAAGACTTTGTCAGCATGATGAAATTTAAAGAATTGAAAATTTCACAAATTAGGCTGGTAATTTACTGTTATTTTCTTACGATCAGCGGGCAAAAGCTTATATCCAACATACTTTCCACAAAATTATGGCCAATATGGATACTTTCTATCAAGCTAGGGAGAGATATATGATAGTTTGATATTATGCATGTGATGTCAAGAGGACACATACACGTCATGCAGGAAGAGTTTATCAGTTTATCAGGATGATGAAATTGAAAGATTGGTTAAGCTCTAAAATTGCATCAAAAATACGGGGTACTTTTTTCGTTTTCACTCTTACGAATATTGGGAATACTTAATCCAATGTACTGTCCGCAGAGTATGGCCAATATAGATACGTTCTGAGCTGGGTAAGAGAGAAAGCTTTTCTTGTCACAAACGTTTAAACAACACTAGGACGCTTACTCCCGAAGCAGTATGAATATTACACAGGTACAATTTAATTTCAAGTACCATAAAGTCTGTAAATTCTTTGTGTATTTTTCTATAGAATGGTTTTTGTCTGTTTCAACAACGTTCAAATTGAAGATGATATGAAAAAAAAGAAACCTAGAAATATTATAACTTCATGAAATACCTTTGGAAATCTCTGAAAAGTGTGTTGAAATTAAATTTTAATTCTATAATTCTTCAATAAACACTCTTCTGTAATAAATTCATTTTTATACAATACAATGAGATCTTTTCAAATCACATGCAATATATTATAATTTTATGATGTCTTGCACTTTGTGAATAATGTGGGTTTTTTATTATTATTATTTTTGATCCATTCTGCAGGTTTTATTGGGCCATCCTTGCTTTGATGAGAAGAAAAACCGAGCGTTTCAAACACTGGGTCGTCATGAGACATTTTATGATCGTAATTATCATTCCAAGTTCGATCGTGACGTCACGCCAATAATGATGGCGGCCATGTGCAACGAAGTTGATATCCTCCGATTACTACTTGATCGAGGTAGGTTAATTTTCTTTTCTCCGTCATTTATTATTTTCATCTCTGTTATTACGTATTTGTACAACTCACTCCTAATTTAAAGACATGAAACCGATAAGTAATACTTCTTAACCCGTCTGTCATTTTGAGCTTTTGAATATTTCCAACCATAATTGTACTCTATATTTCAGTTGATAATCTGTACATGATCACATTTGTATGAATACTGAATTTGTTTCAGCGAAATGAATAAATATTTAATTGAAATCGGGATATAAATGTCTAGCGTAGCCAAGCGTAGCCAAGCGTAGTTAAGTTGTTGCGATCACGAATATCAATTGCTTTATTATGCTTATTTGCTGATCTGGAACTTTACATAATGAAATAGATGTCACTCGAAAATGCGTTCCTATAAAAGGCCAGTACGTAATTAATGATCAAATTAATATTCAATGATGAAATTAGTATTCAATAATTCGATGATAATGCATCACCTAGTATCATCTTTGTAAATCCTAACCCATGTGAAATCAACTGAAAATGTGTTGATAAGGTCTATTTGCAAGAATCAACTGAAAGAATATTCTAGAACAAAGTGAATAAACCCATGCACGTTACTGTTCAAATTAAATTTCAAGGAATAATGAAATTCATATTATGCACAAGATATAAAGAGAAATCGCACCAATGTAACCAAATGCTTAGACATGATGTTTGAATTACACTGTCAGCATACGTAAAAATAGCTGCATCCGGTTACGATATGTTATTGATATTCATCTAAAATTTATCTCAGCACACGCCATCTAAACCTTTTTCTTAGTTTGTAGAGATATTAGTTTCATTTCTAAATCATATTTGTGCAATTACACGGAAGTGACGTGTCTGTTAAGCCAGGTTATTGACAACAATTCTTTGAAATGTATTGAAATTCATCATTTGTAACAGATATAATCTGTTTAATACGTAATGATATAACACAGACATGACACTTTTGCGGAATATTCTATTTGAGTGTAATAAAACGATTTTAAACGATCGACTGGTACGCGATTTCACCATCCTTTTGCGTGGGGGTTGAATCTTCCTTACTTTTTTTTTACAAGATTTGTTTTATTGATGTTGATTTTCGAATGCATATTTCAATTAAAAGATAAATGCATATAATGTACATCATGAATTGTAAACTGTGTGAATGTTTCATGAAAATTATATATTCTTTTCAAATTGGCAAATTTAAAATTTCAGTAAATTTTCATTGTTGTAATCCTTGGCTTGGCAGCGTGGCCAGGGATATTGTCATGATAATGGAAAATCGCCATTAAGACACATAGAACTGTTTTCAATTATCAAATTATTATGAATCACCCCAATCATCGTCTGGACAATTGTTGGTGTAATCGTAATTTCGTTTAACATTATGAAAATAGGGGCAAATGAGATGAAAATGTCAACGGTGAAATAACAGATACTACAAGAAGGACCCTGATTAGGGCAACAAATTATTTAGATGCCCAGAAATGACTCATGAAAATTGTGGTGGGAAAAGTTTTTTGATATATTATACTTTTGGAACAGATACCATTTACAAAATAAAACGGGATTTAAAAACCCTAAACGTCTGAAATTACTTTTCAGTGTTTTATTTTATTTTATGTCAATTTATAATTTCACTGGAAATGACTTTTTTCGGGTCATATATTTCATGTTTTCATTTAATTTTACTGTGATTTCTTTTTTTATAATATGAATAAAAATGAACACACAAAAAAACTTTGATCGGATCATTTTCAGAGGGTCGCTCTGTTGAGGTCGTCAATTTTTTTTCCTTTTTTTTTTGGGGGGGGGGAGGCGCTTATGTGGATTTAACTGAATATTTCAAAATTTATAAGTCTAGAACGGAAGGTTTGATTCTGCGTTATTTATTCTCATAGTGATACCATGGTAGCTATTACTAGCTACTTTTGGCAGAGTCATATTTTGATGTTTTTCCTATCTACATGTACTATATTCCTGTCAGGTGAGAACGTTGTTAAACCTCACCACCCTCTTTGCGGATGTACGACCTGTTTGAACCGGAAGGAATACGACCCTCTTATGCACTCTCTGTCTATCATCAACGCCTACAGAGCATTGTGCAGTGAAGCATATATATCACTGACGAGTGAGGACCCGATTCTCACTGCGTTTCTCTTGAGTAATGAACTTAACCATCTATGCAAGACGGAGAAGGAATTTAAGGTTTGTGCTTAAATGCCTAGACGCTGTTCATTTTTCTTGTTCCCTTTTCCCATCCCTCTTCTCGTCACCTCCTCGTCACCCTCCTCATAGACCATCTCATCACCCTTCTTGCCACCTCATACTCTCACTTATCAGCATTTTCTTCATCATCAGCCTCGTCATCCTTCACATCAACCTTCTCATCACCCTGCTCCTAATCCTTTTCTTCACACTTCTTGTCATCCTCCTCATCACCCTCCTCGTCATCCTCCTCATCACCCTCCTCATCACCCTCTTCGTCACCCTTCTCGTCACCCTCCTCGTCACAATTCTCGTCACCCTCCTCGTCACCCATTTCATCACCATCCTCGTCACCCTTCTCCTTGCCCTCCTCGTCACCCTTCTCGTCACCCTCTTCATCACCCTTCTCATCACCCTTCTCGTCACCCTCTTCATCACCCTTCTCATCACCCTTCTCGTCAACCTCCTCATCACTCTTCTCGTCACCCTTCTCATCATCCGTCTCGTCACCCTTCTTGTCACCCTCCTCGTAAACCTTCTCATCACTCTCCTCGTCAACCTCTCGTCACCCTCTTCATCACCCATCTCATCACCCTCCTCATCACCCTTCTCATCACCCTTCTCATCACTCTTCTCGTCAACCTCCTCATCACTCATCTCGTCACCCCTCTCGTCTGTTCCGACCTTATTCCGCAACTCGGTCTTAAAGTGTAACTTCACTCCTAGTCTACTGAAAAAAGGTTACATCTCGTGTAGACATCGCATACACAGGCACCGTACGTAGCGATGCTGTGCTGCAGCTCGGCCAACTGAAACGGCTGACAGCTTACTCAATTACCGCTACTATTTATGGATCATTCCGGGATGAAAAATCAAGGAACACCCCCCCCCCCCCACGCCGCCAACCGCGTGGACTGGTATCATTAAAAGAACAAACCACAACAGTCTGTCCTTCATTGTGCATGTAGTACCGATATTTTAAATGTTACAAATGGAGGAGTATGACGTCTTGTTTTACTTGTGTAATGTGTACCCGCGTACGGACCTCTATATCGCTGAGAAAACCTCACGCTCGCATCAGCTGTATGCATGTGTTGTGTGTATATGTATACCATGCACACAATCCGCAATACGAACCCTTTTTTTCAGTAGCCTAGGAGTGAAGTTACACTTTAAGACCGAGATGCGGAATAAGGTCGTCACATCGTCAGCCTTCGCGTCACCCTTCTCGTCCCACTCCTCGTCACCCTCCTCGTCACCCTCCTCATCACCCTCCTCGTTACCCTCCTCGTCACCCTTCTCGTCACCCTCCTTGTCACCCTCCTCCTCACCCTTCTCATCATCCTCCTCGTCATCCTCCCAGTCACTCTTTTCTTTACAATTCTCTTTACATTTCTTGCCAGTCTTCTCATCATCTTTCTTGTCAACTCTCTCGACATGTATACCTTTTTACACATCATTTTGTTGGTAAGCACGCGTCATCAACATTCTGAACATCTCATGATTATTATGCTTGTCTGTCAAAATGCAAATACCCCATTTCATAGTGTTCCAGAAGTTTGGATCGGCTCACAACTTCTTTTTGGCCTTTCTCCATTTTGTCACACCGCTGGAGATGGAGCAGTAAGGTAATGCTTGTTAAAAAGCACTTCTGTTTGACAAAAAATCAACACTCCTTTGTTAATTTACGCCAAACAAATTTACTATAAAGGTTTTCTTGGATATCACCTTATACCCTATAATATATATAATGATGTTATAAAGATAATAGTGTTCAAATAGGGGCTCGGAAAATAGTATCTGAGTATATAATACGTAGCTGTAGAAAATGAATATAGGGTTAGTTAATGAGTGTTATTTTTTTCGTTTCCACTGTGTATGTAGATGGAGTACAAAGAGATGATGAAAAAATGCAAGACATACGCCTCGAACCTTCTCGACATGTGTCAGAACACGGATGAGGTGAGGACGATCTTGAAACAGAAAGCGATCTCGGAGACCGAGGTCATTGAGCAGGTCAAACAACGCAAAGCAGAGAAGAATGATGAGGACGAGAACGCCCTCCCGCGGCTTGAGATGGCCATCAAATACCAACAAAAACAGGTATGTTGTATATGATAAGAGGAAGGCTTCACGGCACAACAAGTCCTGAAGATGATGAAAACATGCTTAACGAAACGTCGAGAGAGGATTCCTGAAGATGATGAGAACATGCACATCAAAACATCGTGAGTGGGTAGGTCCTTTTCAGGACCACTCACATTTCCAAGAAAGATAACTCGTTGAACCGTGAAATCTTCTTCTCATCATTTATCCATGAGTGAAGCCTTCGAGCAATATTTGTATATGATAATCATTTAAGTATATGGCGCCAAATTCAAAAAGGTTCTCAAGGTGCAAATAGTGCAAAAAGTGAATACGTACTTTACAATAGTTATTAATGCACTTTGGGCGGCAGCCTATTCCTATTCGTATTCTCTATAGCTCCTACACTATTTTATAAACCGTTTAACTTGTTTTCATAAAATTAAAATAGATGAAAGTTTAAACAAAATGGTACCGTAATGCAGTTTTTCAATACTAAATCATAGCATGTTAAATTTTTTAAATATAAAATCGACTCAGAATGAGCTTAATTATCGCGAAGCAAAAATGACGACACGAGTCGTCTCATCACCTCGCGTGCAAAATGAATGCAAATTCACACTCCACACACAGTGCTTCCGGACGTTCCGTTCACTTTTGCTCGTGCTGGCTGGTGGTGATTCATCTAGCGCCCCGTGGGAATAAAGGCTGATTGGCATTTTCAAACTAAAATAAGCCAGGATGCCTGCATAAATATTCTCCTAATTTCGTACAGTTATATTTGTACATGTAAAGCAATTCGGAAATCCAGCAACTCGTCTCAAATCAATTTCTGCATCCTGACCATTACTATCATATACCTTTTTTTTCTCTTTATGTTTTTTTTTGTATTTCTGTTTTTATTAGAAATCAAATATCAAATCACAATATTTACAAATGATCCGAAAGATTGCATGACAAAATATGAAATAAACAAGAGAATAATAAAAATAGAGATTAAAAAATGGCAAACAGTGTCATAGTACAGTAAAAGCTTGGATATCCAGCTTGAGTACGAAAAAGTACATGAAACTTAATAAGGTTCGAGGGCTGCAGAAAAACATTTACAAAGTACAGAAGGTGCAATACATTAATATATAAAACAATCATAACCCGAATCGCCATTTCTTGAAGTGTAAAGACAATTTGTTCCTCTTCTTAGCTAACATATATTCTTTTTCTCTTTATTGATATTGGCATCCTGCTGTCTTCCAGTTCGTTGCTCATCCTCACTGCCAGCACCACCTCTCAACCATCTGGTACCAGGGCCTCCCATGCATTAGACAGATGAACATATGGATGAGAATATTCTTTATTCCTCTCTTCATACCCTTACTCCCGATCGCTGTCATTGTTTATCTCATCTACCCAAAAGGGAAGGTAAGAAAAAACAACAATCACATTAATGTTTTCAAAACCGCTCAAAATTGAATACATAATAACAATAATAATAATATCATTGTCATTATTTCTTATGTTGGTTTTTTTTTACCCTACGACCCAAAGCGCTCTAACAATATTGTTACTCCGGTCAAAGGATGTATAACAATTTCAACGCACATAATGCGGTTTCTTATTTCCCTGGGGAGTTTTCACAAGTGTCAGTCTAATTTGCAGTGGCAATGACAATCTTCATATCCTACCATGTACCCATTGAAACATCTGGATCGAGTGCAACAAAGTGTGGATGAATTTCTTGCTAAAGGAAATTAACGCCAGACATTAAATCATAAAGTGTATGAAAAACACAGGGTCAATGGGAATAATATTTCAACTTACAACCAGTTCGTGAATATGCATGAGGTGTATTTTAAAATGAATTCAAGGCTCTCATTCTATTTGAATGGTTGATAGGACGGTTATTTTTGTCATGATTGCTCTTAATTTCGTTAAGCTTTTGCAATATTCATTTTTTTTCTAAATTTAATCTCACGCATATTCCGATATGGTATCTCTGTATAGAGTGCATTAGGTAGGTGTTGGTTAGTGCATTATTACTAACCTGTTAACTTATGGAACTGAGTTTTCCCTGCACGAAATCTATGGGAATTACGAAATTATGTACGCAATGGGTTAATTTCGTGAGCAGTTATTTCATATCTTCATTAGATATCATAAATACTACTACTGATCATAATAATAATGATAAAAATTAATGATAATGATAATAATAATGATAATGATAATAATGATAATAATAATAAAAAAAAATAATAACAATGATGACAATTCATTTAAATACATAGCGCCAACTTGACAGCTACACTATGGCTGGGTAATAATATTAGATCATTTGTCTCACGTCTCTGAATAGGTGACTAGAGAGACGGCGTGCTTAAATGCTATATATCATTATTATCATTACTATTATTATTGTTAGTATCATTATTATAATTATTATTATTACTCTTATTATTATTATTATTATTATTATCATTAGTATTATGATTATCAGCATCATCCTCATCAATATCATTATCATCATCATCATTACTATTATCATTTTCATTAGCAGTAGTATCATCTTTATTCTTATCATTATATCATAATGAAATCGAATTAAATCTCCTTTTCTTAGTTAGGAGACTTCATGCGTAGCCCAATCATCAAATTCATCAACCAATCTGGAATGTACATGGCGTTCCTCCTCCTCATGTTTCTCGAGTCGGTGACGGCAGGCACCCTCAAACGAAACTTTCGGATGATAGAAGAGGTCTTCCTCGAATCGAACTATTGTTCACCGTATATGGATGACATCAGACGCTTTCATAATATCGATGCGAATATCAGAGAAGAGATTAGTTACATAGAGATGTTCCTGGCTCTGTTCGTCTTCGGTAAGAAATGTTTAAGGGGATCTTCACCCAGACAAATTGATACGTTAGTGAATGAAAAAGATATGATGATTAACCTGTGAAAATCTGAAGAAAAAAATCGAATGATCCATTAAGAAGTTATACATTTTTAAAGTTTTTATTTGCACATCTAATGGGCTCGTTCAATGGGCAACCTACAAAAAGGCTGCTAACATTGAAAAATCTCCACAACATATTTTTACTTATTGACCGGAAGAATCAATTACCCTGCATCATCAACACTATAGCCTTCAATAATCACATATTAATCTTGTGAAATGTTAATTAGTGATTGTTTGAGATTTTTTGAAGAATTTCTGTTGTCGTTTGTACCTGCAGTTTGGCTATTTGGACACGAATAATTCCTACTTTATAACCTGTAGTGAATGAATAATTGAATAATCAAATAATTCGTCAGCGTTTTTACGAACCGGCCTATAATTACGGGGGCTACTGCTTAAATACGTAGAAACCCCGACATAACGTCAAGTACATGGCATGCCACATACCTCTATGCATGCCACTTATATTCATGCAATTTCAATTGAATTGCTACGACTGGTTCGTGCAACCATCACCCCTCGCTAGTAGACCTGTTCGTAAAATCGGTGACGAATTTAACGATTTGATTATAACCAAGATGAATACGTAAATAAGTAGGTAAGTGAATAAAGAAATGATGAATGAATAAATGAATTAAAAGAAAATACAAAATGAATAAATCATGAAAAAATATATGGACATACATACATATATACATGATAACCGAATAAATATAGGCCTATGAATAAATACACGGAACAAAACATGATTATTTTTCCCAGGTTTGATATGGCAGGAGGTGAAACAGATGTGGCGGGAAGGTCTACACACCTATGTGAGTTCCATCTGGAACTGGATTGATCTGGTTATGCTGAACCTGCTCCTGAGTGCCTTAACAACCGTTTACATGTCAACCATGCTCACAGAGAAGGCTGAGAAGTACTTTGAGACAGAGGGGAACTGTAAATTACTCGT
>BQKZ01004224.1:7989-18827 GCA_036244855.1 Temnopleurus reevesii
ATAATGATGATGATAATGATGATAATGATGATGGTGATGATGATGGTGATGACCATGAAAATAATGGTTATGATGGTGGGATAGAGATTTGATAGAAAAAGAAGCTAGTTAAGGCGCGTCGAATAGGTTTTGTTAACAATGTGTTTCGATCAAATAAGTTGCTTTAAGATCTTACTTTAGGTTGTGCTTTTGTGTCATGATCACCTGCAGTACCACTCCGTCGCCACGACTAACGTAAATCACTATCACAACCACCATCACCATCCTCTCCCTCACCACCACCACAACCATCATCATCATCATCATCATCATCATCATCATCATCATCATCATCATCATCATCATCATCTTCATCATCATCATCACCATCCTCCTCCTCCTCCTTCACTTCTTTCTCCTCCTTCTCCTCCTCCTCATCATCATCAATGTCAACATTATCATCATCATCATCATCATCATCATCATGAACATTGCCATCATCATCATCATCATCATCATCATCATCATCATCATCATCATAATCATCATCATTATCATCCCCATCCTTCTCATCCTCCTCCTTCTTATCTTCTTCCTCCTCATCCTCCTCCTCCTCCTCCTCATCATCATCATCATCATCAGCATTATCATCATCATCATCATCACCACCACCATCCTCCTCTTCCTCCTCCTTCCTTTCTTTCTCCTCCTTCTCCTCCTCCTCCTCATCATCATCAATATTAACATCATCATCATCATCATCATCATCATCATCATCATCATCATCACCATGAACATTGCCATCATCATCATCACCATCATCATCATCATCATCACCACCATCATATCATCATCATAATCATCTTCCCCCTCCTCCTCATCATCTGCCTCATCTTGTATGATTTCACCGAGAAGAGGAAAGCATTTGTTTGAAAGGACAAAACTCACAAAAAACTCTTTTATTACAATTTCATCTTTGACCATGCATGTTGACCTTTAATTGGACGACTTTCCAAAATGACCGCAGAAATAGCCCTTAATATGATAAGCGATTACCTTCCACTGACATCTTCATAACAACAATAAAGGAAATTGACGAAGGTTTGTCGGTAGTGCACTTTGATTAGTTTATATTAAAAAGTACTCAGCATCGCTCATTATTATCATGGAGGATACTTTTGTCATAGTTCTGCTTTCCAACAATTCCATTTGATTTAGGTAAATCATCTTGGTATTTCCGTATCAGGGAAATCGATGGTCCTATTTTTTGGTCGTTTTATATGATCTTTCTTTCAGATATTCAGAATTTACAAACAAGAGACAGGACCTTGAAGAAGGTGGATCCATGGGGGCGGGGGCAAATCTGGCATAATTATGCTTTCTAGCATAATTTGACCCTTCTGGTATCTTGCATTTATGCGTAGTATACTATCATGATGATTTGAGAAAATCTAGCATAACTTTATTGAACCAAACATAATTTTGGATTGGTCAAATTACATTGATGATGGTGAAAACAAATTGTTCTCCATAAGACATTTTCGGCTCCTCTAATTGGTGAAGGGATTAATAACGATCTAGAAGTGCACTATTTCTGATTTTTTTTCTAATGANAATGTTATACTTGGGATTGATATGATAGGAAATATTTATTTTGCGAGGCCCAGGTCAAACTATAATGTTTGTTCTTTATCGGAATAGGAACAGAAAGAAGAAGATGACGAAGAAGGAGGAGGAGGAAGGAAGGAAGAGGGAATAGGAAGTATGTATTTTTTTCTCGGGAGGGGGTATATATTACCCTCCCCGAAGAAAAACATCTTGATAGGGAGAGGACGAGAGCTATTAATGGAGGGGAATGGACATGTTCATTTCCCAAAGATGACTTTGACAAAAAAATTATTTAGTTTTGTAATATTAGATTGCCCCTTAACTGGTAACTTGCAACTTGTCAAGCAAAAATTAACACAAATAATAAAATAAAAAAGTCAATAAATGAAAAAAAATAAGAAAGGAAAGGCCTTCAGGTGTCATTTTGTTTCACCTCAGATGTCTCTTAAAAAGCGCAAACGTGCAATTTGGGAAAAGCGAAAGGCCAGAAGCCCTCAACTTTATTTTTCTCTTATATTTTTCATTTTCAGTTGTTATTTTGTAATCTTTTCTAATCTTGTAAATATTGTAGTTTTTTGTCAATTTTCATTTCTATGTTGATGGTATACCAATAAATACGTAAATAAAAAAGAGGAAAATGCGGCACCAATAGTTTTTTGTTTTTGTTTGGGGGGGGGGGGGGGGGGGGGGGATGGGGGGGGGGGGGGGGGGGGGGGGCGCTTTGGGTGCGGCTTACTAAGGGGACTCCAGCGCTAACTTACCGCTCACCATCCCCTTGGATTTGCAAATGGATGTAGGCCTTATCTGAGTTAAACTTAGGTATGTAACTTTGTGAAATGAATTTGGGATTGATTTAATCAAATTAGGATTGAATTTAACCACATCCAAATACATATTTCTTGTCTCACCCAAAGAGTTTTTTTATTGGGCTCATCCCAAATACATTCCCCCAAAAGAGCATTCCCATCTCCCCATCCCTCACACAACCCCCCCCCCCCCCAAAAAAAAAAACCCCACAAAAACCACGATAGCCAAAATACAGCCCTAGGTACAGGTTCAGCATTAACACAGATGGCGCTAGACCACTCAAATCACCTGACACAAAGAATTACTCTTCACATCACCTGACTAAAAATATATCAAAACACAACCTGTGCGCCCACTCAATAAACAAGAGCCTGAGGAATGTGAGGTGATGCTGAAAATAAATTAGTGAAGTTATAACTACAAGGGCAACTCAATCATTAGCATAATCTCATCGAGCGGATTGAAGCGATGAAACGTGAGTTATTATTCTTGTTTTCAAGTCTCCAAATTACTCTTTTCTGTAACACAGTTAGATTACACCGATGTCAACTAATGGGACTATGAATTAAAGTTATATCTCAGATCATTTATAAATAATATATCGATGAATTGATGTTTTTTTTGATGGATTGTGAATTTTCTGAAAATTATTTTAATCTTATTCATCAAAATCAACTTTCACCTAGGCTAATATATTTTCCGTTATTGTAATTTCTTTTGATTCCATTTAATGTTCCTGAAATAAGTGAAACATAAACTGAACCCTTCACCTGTTGCTCCTTGTTCATTTTGTCGTAATTTGTATGTATTTATTGCTTTTGTTTCCAGAATAAAAACAAAACATGTGTTAATTAAACAGCTAAAAACACTGCGGATAGCCAATTTTAGCAGTATTGTCACAATACCACTAAATTCATTTTAATCTAAGTAAATTACTTATTACCAACGAAGCAGACACCTTCAGCGTATTTGCTGCCTTCTACGTTTGTTGCTTATTAATATTACTGTGATAAATCTAGATCATTTGAATATATTTATACCGAACCTGGTCAGTGTTTCACCAGATTGTTCTTAAAGTTATAAACGCCTCTAAGAAAGGCTGCAATACGCTAACGAGTGTGATATGCATAGAATTATGATAGATTCAATTTATATAGCGCACATATCCACTCTGTGGAGTGTTCAAGGCGCTTTGCATTATTATTACCCTGGCTTTAGCCTGGCGTACACCAGCACACATAGCATTTTAAGATAGTGATATTCCTGCCAGGTACCCATTTACCTCTCCCGAATTGAGTGCAGCACAATGTGGATGAATTTCTTGCTGAAGGAAATTAAAACCATGGGTTAGATTCGAACCTACGATCCTATTGTTGACAGGTGAGAGTCGGAACCACTACACCAAGGCGCCTCAATCATTCAGTACAAGAAATGATAACAGTTGTGTTTAAAGTCATTCTTAAAGTCTAATTATTTTTATCTTGGTGAAACGCCACCCTGGCTAAGTATATAAATGGGATAATTAAATTTTGGGTATGGAGGTCCATACATGCAGGTACTACATAAGTTGTTCTGTACTTATAAAGGCACAGAGACTAGTGCTCTGTGCACATTTTTACGGAACAGCATACGTGTACATTATGATATTCACATCATGCGCTCACCTAAAGTTTAATTTTATGCAAATTCAAATGGCTTTCATTTGTCTATAAATAATTCAAACAAAACTGAAAGCGAACTCTCTCATTACACATCAGGATATGTTTACCTGATTATAGGAAAGAGTTTAGACTACTGCATTTTGATACTTCATGTATTGAAGTAGTACTTACATTTGGGAACAGACTTTCTGAAGAACACCATAGAAGTAGCTGATTTGAACAGGTTTTGGAAGTAGTACATATTTACCTGTTATATTATTTTGCATTGCCTTGTACATTATTCTGTTTTCCTGATTGAAACAGTCAAACCTGTCTGTAGAGGATACCTGTCTACAATGGCAACAAAAATTTATTCCCTCTAGAAGAAAACATGTATTACAGAATCTGTCTGGAGAGCTGTCTACACTTGTTCTGTTTCCCTTGGGTGGCCACTATAGACATGTTTGAGTGTACAAAATACAGTGCAAGTCAGAATTTCTTGCTTGTTATCACTATAAAGCTGAGGACAGAAGAATCTTTTGATTATGTTTCCCTAACCTTATAGTGATAACAGGTAGCACATCATTCTGACTTGTATTATACTGGGGGCCTTTTGAAGATATCTCAGATTCTGAAGAACCTTTCAAAGGATTGTGAAATTTGACAATTAGATATTGATTTTGGCTGTTTTGATTGGCCATTATCATTTCATGATTTATTGTTCAATGATGTGTTGCTAGAAACTTGTGATCATTTACAAGTTGCAGTTTATCTGCATGCGCCAATCAAAATCAATGTTTCAAGTGCATCTTTTTTACAGTGCAGCCTGTGTGCGAATGAAATTGTGTGTATGAATGAAATTGCGTGTATGAATTTGCAACAAATTTGCAGTTGATCCCAACTTTCCTTCAACTTCCCCTGAGATATTATGCTTGACTATTATTTTTATCTTTTTCCTTTTACCCAACAGGTTTAACTGGTGCCACATGAGCTGAACATCATCTTTGCCACGTTTTGCCTTGGAGTTCTAGACTATTTAGTCACTTAACAAGAAGATGTCTTCCATCTACAACCAACCAGCCATATGGCAGTGTCTTTTCGCCAGCCTTTTCATATTTATATTAGCTGCTGAATTTGCCTCTTCAAAGACACCATCGTCTTCCGTATTGCTGAATGCATCTGCGGATACAAAAGTAAATAGCGTTAGAGCAGCAGAAAAACTCATCGATTTGATGAAATTAAATAGGCCACTGGATAAAGGCCGTGTGCATTTGACAAAGACGGAGGTTGATGTTATTCGAGAGAGGATAAGGTCGTCGGATGTTTTGGATGACTTGCGAGAGCTTTGCCAGACACAGCGACTAAAGGGTGTAGGGAAAGGTTGGCCATGGCCTGTGGATCCTGATGTCTATTACAATATGGTAAGTTACTGCAGCTCGTAAATTGCAGACATATTCAATCTACAGGAGACATATAAAACTCATTGTATTTAAATGGGGAATGAAACTCTGTGGAATAAATGTGCTATCAGTACTTATGAAGATTAATACAATACAGTCTGATGATTAATATGTGGAAATTCCAACAAAATCTGAATATCCATTAAAGAATCATGAAGTTTCTAATTTTCAGCTCTTTTGGGAATCCTTGATTTAGCAATAATGGCAGAATATGTGATCAATGAGAGGACAATAGTCAGTTTCAGTTTCAGTTTCAATTTAGTTTATTTTCATTTCCTATCAAATCAAACTATCATAAAAGATTAATTACAAAGTTCAAAATAAATCATGATACATAGATAAATTCATACACTTTGCTCAGGAATTTTGGAAAATATGGTGGAACATCGAAATAAATGATTAAATATGATTCTTCCAAAAATAATTAAAGAATTAACAAGGACATGTTATACTCATCCTGAAAAAAAAAAGAAGAAAATGTTGAATAAACAGAGTGATGTTGACAATGACATCACAGATTTTATCAAAGTTGCTGACTCAAGGATCCCCGTGACACGACATCATTCAAACCCTATCATGTGACAGGATATAACTCAAACTTTGAACATTGATAACTTTTGAACGGAATGTATGATTTTGTTCAAGTTTTCACATTTTAATCATCATTTTCTTATTCATTGAGAGCACATTAATTCGATCGTTTTGTTCCCTTATAAGAGACATGATAAGATATCTACAATTCATTTAATGATAATTTTATAGGTATCCATTATTAGTTAAAATAATACAGGCTGTAAAAAGGATTAATCTAGTGTTCAAACAATTTTCCACATCAGTAACCCCCAATAAAACAAACTGTCAAAACAAAAATGCCCCAAACAACATGGATAATCATATTCCTTTTAACTTTAGGGTCCATTTAATAATCAATTGACTATTGAATATATCCCCATTATTTCATGGTAATTTTCTGCATTTGGTACAGGTTCTGTTCAATTTTTCAATATTTGTTTTCATTTTCCATTGTGAAAATGCAAGGCGATAATCGGAGTGACCTTTGACCTCGTACACCACATCTTATGACAATATTTGTAGTTGTAAAGGGCATCCTGTTTTTTAGTTGGTTCAAACCCTAATGGAGAGTCACGAGACTTAATCAGGAAATACAATGTAATTTGTGTATCCTTTAGCAATTATTAAGATGAGATTATTAGATCTAAATTACACTTTGTATTGTATTCATCCAAGCTATCCAATTTGATGAATTATGTATTTTTGTATTGTGAAACTTATTTTCATTTCGTTGCCTATTCTTCCTTGTCTTGCTTAGTTTCATAAAAACTTTCACAATATTATTATATTCACTCAAGTACTGGAATTTTATGAATTGAATGGATTTATTTGACTTTGTTTTTCTTTCTTATTTCCATTCCTCTTTTACATTGGAGCTTTATTTTTCTACCTTTCATAAAAACTCATTCCATATTGTATTCATTAAAACAAAAAAAAAAATCATTTTTGTCAGCAGTGCATTTTTGTTTCATGGGACCTATTCTTGATGTGCTTATTCTTTCTTTGTGCTGTCTGTTAATATCTTTCTACCTTTCATGAAAACTGTTCCCATATTCTTTTTCATTCTGTCACACTGTTTTATTGTACTTTGAGAATTTTTTCTCCTACTATTTTTCTTCCTCTTCTTCCTTTTGTTCATGTTCTTGTTCATCTTGTCCTTCTTCGTTATTTTCATCATTATTTCAAACCCTCCAAATCCAACCACCCGTAATAACAAGCAACATAATCTGTTATTACTTTTGTAAAACTGACACTCATACTTTACTTTACTACTTTACTTTAATCCATCGATGCTGGTAGGACTGAGCCTGTTCATCGATCAAAAAGGTATCCTCGGCATCAAAATCATTCAAGTCCGAAAAAGTATCCTCAGCGTCAAAACATTCAAAACATAATTAATACACTGTGGAACGTTGTGTGTGTTGGGAGGGTGAAAAATCTGTCCATTGATTAATTCCCTTCCATTATTCAACCCTATTTTATCCTATATTATCACCATTTAAAATTATTAATTACATGTATATTTATTCTTTTTTTTCTTTTCAGAGTGGTTTGATATGGAGTAAAGGCTACCCAGTCGAGGAGTATTCAGTTCAGACAGTGGATGGCTATTTTCTTGGTTTGTTCCGTATCCCTCATGGCAGACAAAACAACTCCAAAAATACAGGTATTTTCCCTTGGTTGTATTTGAAGTATTGCGAATTTAAGAACAGTGAAAAATAGGTTTAAATGTTTGGGCTCTGTCACACAAATAAGTTTTGCGTTTTTTTGTAAATTATATTTGCTCAGCATGTTGGAGGCATTACGTGTATGTTTTGGGTTATCCGTGCGTCAATATGTGCGTTGGTCCGGATTTTTACCTCACTGGGGGGTTGCTGTTCAAAAGTCGCAATTGATAGAAATTCAAAGTTGTGAAAATTAGTCGCAAATTGTAAGGTACATTTTCATCTGCGCATTTTATGCGCTTCTAACAAGATGTGCATGATAATGATTTGGATTGGCATGTTCCGATCAACTGCAACTTGTGATCAATTGCATCTTTTTAGCAACACCCCATAAGGAATCTAATTCAAGCTAGGTGCTGCCACGTGTATGGTACTTGTAATTGGTAATGGATAAATATCAATGTGCCATTTTTTGGTAACAGGGCTCTAATTGTTACCAAATACCATTGCATATTTTGAGCAATATCATTACATTCACCAAGATAAATGATGTGTAGAGGTCATTTTGGATTAAAAATCTGCAAGTCAAAATAAACAATACATGTGGATTCCAATATGATAAAACGTTTCTTATCTCCAGTTGTTTTGAAGACATTCTTCTTCATTGAAATAAGGTCATTTTAATCTAGAAGGCCATTTTTCATTGCCAAGTACTCTACATTTAGAAAATGATGCACCTAAGATACGGTCATGTGATGATATTTGAGTGATGATTTCATAGAATACATTTTTTTCAAATAAACACTATTTTTTTTTCTCACTACATCATTTGACTTCCCAGATCATGCAGGGTCAAATTTAGTGTACCGTAATAAGCTGAAATTTTCGCAGTAGTTTTATTTTTGCTAATTTTGCGGTTTTGGCCAAAAAATTCACTCTATATAATGCACATTCATTTGTGTACAAACGTCACAATCATTTGTGTACAAACGTCACATTCATTTGTGTACAAAATGTCACAATCATTTGTGTACAAACGTCACAATCATTTGTGTACAAACGTCACATTCATTTGTGTACAAAATGTCAAAAGCGTGAAAATATCAACATGCGAATGTATCAACCTGGTCTGAAATCGCGAAAATATCTGTGCGCTAAAATATTGGCTTATTCAGTATTTGAACTCCTCCATTGTGAGCAGAAGGGACAAAGTGAATAACCTCCATTAAAGCATTAACAATAGCCAGAAGGGGCACAAAAAAAATCTATCCTTTGCATTCTGCGGAAAAAATGTTGAACAAGAGTCGCACCTTAAACTTTCTTTTGTGATCATGAAGTTATTGTGAATGCTTGAATGAAGTTGCGTGCCTTGTTCCAGTCTGCTGTCCCTTCTGCTCACAGTGCCTCCCTCTTTTTTTCACTAAAATCATCCTAGAAAGGGATTGCTACTTGTAAAGATTTGCTGTATCATTTTTTAGAGACATTCAATTTCTGTAGAGAAATATTTACAATAATTCTCATCACCTTGTTCTTTCTCCTATGACCTTTTTTTTATACACCAGCGGTCAGTTGCTTATAATATAGAATTAAGCTTTTTCTTGTTTTACAAGAGGTTTTGTAATCTGCTATTATATTTTACAGGCAGGAAACCAGTGGTTTTTTTTTACAGCATAGCCTATTGACCACTTGTACCAACTGGATGGAGAAATCAGCTAATAAGGCCCTCGCTTTCTTGCTAGCATATAGACGAGTTGAATATAAGCAATGGGAAACAATTATTCCAGAAGTTCTCATGATATCTTCTTTCTGTTTCTACTTTCTCTCAAACTTCAGGGAACAAACCAGTGGTTTTCTTACAGCATGGCCTATTGGCTGCTTCTACCAACTGGGTGGAGAATTCAGCCAATCAGAGCCTTGGTTTCATCTTAGCGGATGCTGGCTATGATGTATGGATGGGTAACATGCGGGGAAACACATATTCCAGAAAGCACGCGTGGTTGGATCCCGATAGTCAGGAATTCTGGCAATTCAGGTTTGTATAAAGAATTGAGGTCCTTGTTCGGGACTATGCAGACACTGACAACTATGGAAGCTGAAATTTTTGTTGGTGCGTTCCTATCAACTGCAACTTGCGATCAATTGCAACTTCTGAGCAACAACCTTTTGGGGTAATAGAAAATGTATTAGTTTTAATAGACATGCCAGCCTCATGGAAGAGTCATAACTTTTAAAATGAATACCGTTACTGGATACTAAATGCATACAATGATTTGTTATTATGGCTAATCTATGCTCGTTTGATATGTGCACATCTCTGTGGTAAATATATGTAGTTATGGCATAGGGACATGCTATGGCTATGTGTTATGTGCTATAAAAGAACTGAATATTATTAGTATTATTATTATTATTATTTATGGCTGTCCAGTGGCATAACATTTGAAATAAAACCATGATAATCATTTATGAAACCAACCAAATTCATCTTTTTCTTTCTAGCTGGGACGAGATGGCCAAGTACGACATCCCTGCGCTCCTGAACTTTGCCCTAAAGACGTCCAACCAATCCTCGTTGGACTATGTAGGCCACTCGCAGGGGACACTGGTGGCCTTCACTGGTTTGACCCTTGACCCTGATCTCGCTAAGAAGGTCAACCACCTGTTTGCCTTGGGTCCCGTGTATACGGTAGGGGATATCGATATAGTACTAAAGGATGTCTTCACTTCAGAAGTTGTGAAACTTTTAGCGGTGAGTACACGTTTCTTTAGTGGTTTAATGATATATACAGATCTGTCATGGTCAGGATGAAGAAATTGATGTGAAACAAGCTGACATATACTCCCCAGATTGCTTTACATGCTTAGAGATTAAAATGTACAACATTGGGAGATAATTCTCTTACATATTCTATTAAGAATGTCACAACCAAAAGCTATGCATTCAGCAACAATTAAATTTTAGTACACCCTTAAAAAGCACAAGAGAATAGAAAAAGTAAAGATGTGGTCATAGCGGCCGAGCGGAGCTGTAGCGGTCCTTTAGCGGTAGGGATTTAGTCTGCAAGGACAGACCCTTGGTCTGTGCATGCGCAGACCCTGTATCACGC
>BQKZ01004224.1:28521-45629 GCA_036244855.1 Temnopleurus reevesii
CCCCCCCCCCCCATGGACTGAGATGACTGAAATATCCCAATGGGATTAGGGTTAAGATATATGTCATGAATATTTGTATACATGCAAAGATAAAATATGTTATCCATCTGTTTTAATTGGTTGTAATTGTGTTTTGTTATGTTTTGTTGTAGATGGTTATTTCTGGAAAGTGTCTGATGTATGACTTTGGAGTGGAAGGAAACATGATTGCCTACAATCAGGTTAGTGTTCTGCAATAAACGTAAGACTTCATGTTTTTATGTCATTAGTGTATTCACAAAGTTGTTTGTATACAGTAGTTGAAATTATTTTTAAAAGGTATCCGAGGCCAAAATTCACAATTTGCTATTTGGTACTAACCAACTCCTCTAAACAACCCATGACATTAAGATGTTTAGTTTTTATGCCTCCGATACCGTAAGGTGGTGCCGGAGACATTATTAGAATGAAGATTTTTAAAACTCAACAATTCTCATGATATATCAAAAGACGACTTGTGCGAAGACTAACTAACACATATTTAGCAATAAGGATGTGCACCAAAGAATGTGCATGCAGTAAAAAAAAACATGCACATTTTGAAAAATTGGAAAAACACATTTTTTTCACCACAAGTGTTTTTCAAATTCATTTGTAACATCTGGAACTGTTAGGTTAAGATTGAATGTAAATCGACTATTAAAATTCAAGTGTGAACTTGAAAGAAAAAGAAAGAAAGCAGCTATAGCAATATTTTCAGAATGCAACCCTTGATTAGCTCTTTTGTGTAAATGTTGATAACTTAAAATAAACTATTAACGATCAAATGGTCTTAAAAAAAATTAACAGATCCTTATTCTATATTGGATATTATTTTTTTTATTGCCATAGCAATTGCCATTCACAAGGAAGATCCTTTGGAATCAAGTTCTTTGCAACACTTACCAGATTAATATCCCTCCCCCACTCTCTAAAAGATAATCCACCTTTTATTTTGTTTTATCCTTTCTTAATCATCCTCAAACTATCTTTTCACTTTTTGTGTGTCCAAGCATAAAATCACTAGTCAAATAGGAGCCTGGAAGCAACACAATTCAACACAACTCTTTATCCAGTTGATTCCTGGCTAACCACGTTAATTGCCCCTGAATGAAGAGGGACACAAAACTGAGATCACAAAGGACTCGACTGGTTTAAGAATCATGTTGCTTTTAGGATTCTATGTGACTGGGTCTTATTAACTTAGGGTAGTCCTTTATTCATGTAGGTAATCTTGCTTATTATCAATCTGCTTGTAAGATAACACAGGAATTGTTAGGAACAACCTTTATTCCTCATTAATACTCACAGCACCTAAAAAAGTCCCCCTTTTTATGATCAGGAACAAATTATCACAATGGGTGAACAATAGATAGTGCTGAACGTCTACATTGTAAACCAGAATGGAAACAAATCATCTTCTCTTCTCAATTAAACAGAGACTACAAACATCAAATCCTGCAATATTCTTGCAGTACCAGCTTTTCAAAATAAAAAATGAATTCATTCATTTTTATTGTCCCTGTCCTGTCAGAGACTAAGCCACCATAACACTGAGTGGATACCCTTACCAATCAAGTGGGTGCCTACTGTTGGGAATACCTTTCCATATTTCGATTATATTAAACATAGCAAGGGGATGTGCAAACAAATTGATATCAATTATTTATTCAGAAGAGAAGAATACTACAATCTATCACACCCTGTTTCCCGCCTAAAACATTTAGACTTTGGGTTGTGAGTGTTCTAAAGTTCTTCTACTACCGTATGTTTACCTCTTGATCTCATTATATCTTCTTGGTATTTTTCAGCAAGGGGAGAGATAGATAATCTGAACAATTGTAGTGTTGATGACACAAACAGTTTTCCAAATAATAAATAATATAATGAAGTACTGTAAAAACACATAAAGTGATGAACCCAAACTTAGGATGGCAGGTAAAACTATACTTTTTTTTATATCCCTTTCTCTTCCTTTGGCAGACTACATTGCTAGAATACCTTGTAGAGAACCTCAACATACCTTATGCTAGCTCTTTTTTTTGGTTTCCCCTATACCAATAATTGTGTAAAAAATAACCAAAATAGGGAGTCAAAATTCAGGATGGCAGGTATGAAATATATTTTTTTCCCATCCCTCTCTCTTCCTCTTACAGACTACAACAAAAGAATACCATGTAGTGAATTTTCCTGTTTTCTGCCTCTGTTCATACAATGTTTCAGGACCAAAGTATTACATCTATTTTCCTTTTCCTTTGCTTCATCTTGCAGACCACACCACCAGAATACCACGTGGAAAACCTCAACGTGTCTGTCGCCCTCTTCTGGGGAGAAGACGACTTTCTTGCCGACCCTCAAGACGTGGCGAAGCTGATACCCAAGATACAGAATCTCATTTACAACAAGAAAATTGACAACTTTGAGCATTTAGATTTCATATGGGCTTTTGATGCAAATAGGCTTGTCTATGATGATATTCTTACATTATTAAAAGGGAAAATACCACCTCATTAATACCTGCTGTCGATGTTGATAGCCAGAAAATAGGTAATACCAAAGATGTACAGTCTCATTAACAACTAGAAAATGGACAACTTTGAGCATTTAGACTTTATATGGATTGTTGACACAAATATGCCTGTTTTTTTATGATTTTCAGTCAAACCTGTCTTAGCGGCCATATGTCCATAGTGGCAACCTGTCTATAATGGCCATCTATTAACTGGTTCCCTCCAGATGAAAATGTGTGTTATACAACCTGTCTATAGAGGTCACTTGTCTACAGTGGCCACTTTTTCTGTCTTGCTTGGGTGGCCAGTATAGACAGGTTTGATTGTGTATTAAACGGCAAGATACCATCTCTTTAATGCTCACTATACATGACGAGGACCGAATTAACCTGAGAATATCCAAGATATCGCAACTTGTTTAGAATATGAAAATTAACCACTTTGAACATTTAATGAACAAAATTAGAACTTACATGGTGTAATAAACATTAAAAAAAGATATGTGGTGTAGGGTTATCTTTCAAGAAATAGTCCTCAAAAGAACTGAGCAAAAGCCCTTAAAAAGATTGTTAAAAGCATGACGTTCCAAGTACATTTACCAAACTCGTAATCATTTTAGCATTTAGATTTTACATGGGCTTTCGATGCAAAAACTAAATGGTGTCTTTCCTGGCATCATAATAAAGAAATCCCCTAGAAGAGATATATTTGAAATGACAAGTATCTGAAATGTTTATCTGCTGAACATTCTTTCAATATTATGTATACGTTACAGTAGAAACCTGTTACAATGAGGTTTGTTGGCCATTAGGGAAATTGTTATGTCATGATAAAAAAGAAGAAGACAAGGAAATGAGTCACAATGTCTTGTTATATTACAAATCTTGTTAAATGATGTTCTTTCTTATGATATTCCTCTGTTTTTATTTGTGTATTAATCCATCTCATTTTTCAGGAATCTTCTAATTTGTTCAGTTATTTTATTATCCGACAAAGAATTTCTGTACCTGTGTATAATGTGGTCCGGGTGATTGAAGCAAAGATGGCACTTGAGACTTATATCTCAATTCAGACTTTTTTAATGATCATTTTCTCTCGAGACATTTTTTATATTATGAATGTACAAACGTGCCCATCTTTGTGGTTTTCAAACCATGTCATTGATTATCAGTGCCATCCTGGTTGTAATTCCATGGACAGAATTTAAATTGGTCTTTTCAGTATTTGTTACCTCAAACAATGTGCCAAACAAAGAGAGAATGCAAGCAATAAAGGGGTGCGTTTTCTATTATCCCTTCGTGCACAGATTTATTTTCAATGAATAATGGTCCCTGTTGACTTGACATTTATTTTAAATCATTTACTTTTATATACCTTCAGATTCAAATGCTGATCTGGTATTATTTGAAACTGAAGCCGATTGTTAGCTTTTCTATTAGAAATATGACAGAGTAGACAAATAAATATGATTTTTTATTTGTAAGAATGTGTAAAATTTACTTATGAGTGCTCAAAGGATAGAGGTACCGTGTCACCTTTTATTGATGTTTGGCCAGTATCTCCACATTCCAAAAAAAACTGAGCATTTAGCATCACACCTGGGTGGTGTTTCACCAAGATAAGAAAGACTTTAAGAACGACTTTACGTTCGACTAGTATCCCTTCTTGCGCGTGATGGGTCACACTATAACTCGCATTGATACCAGTCGAACTTAAAGTCGTTCTTAATGTTTCACCAAATTGTTCTTCAAGTTACGCACAACTTTAAGAAAGACTGGAGTACGTTAATGAGTGTACTACTCATAAGATTCTTTATCATTCAACACAAGAACTGATACCAGTCAGAGATAAAGTCATTCTTAAAGTCTTTCGAAACTCGGTGAAACACCGCCCTGATTAGTGCTTTAAATTGATTTCTAGTGCAATGTGACAATGTGTTTTAGAGCAGTTTAAATGGAGCAAATGTCTACGATTCTTAAAATGTTCTTCCAGCATAATGAAAAAAAAATCCTTTTTTATGTATGTAATACAGTGGAACCTTGTTATAAAGAGGTCAGATATAGCGAGATACCTTTTATAACAAGGTAACGTTGTTGGTCCCAGCTCTTTATAGTTCTTTGTTTTTTTACCCTGATATATTGAGGAACTTGATATAACAAGGTAATTTTCATGGTACCAAGGACCTCGTTATAAAGAGGTTTCACTGTATATGAGTCAACCTCATTTATCATTAGGATAAGTATACAGCCGAATGAATAATGTTGCCAGATTTAGGAGTACTAGTACAGTCATACCTGTATAGTGGCCACCTGCCTATAGTGGCCACTTAGATTGGTTCCTTCAAAACAAAATTGAATTGATTGTTCTCAATTAAAAAGGTTAATATTATATTTAATGTATGCAGATGTTTATTAGATAACTTCTATCACAATGTATGCTATCTTTGTAAATGAAATGAATGCTAAGAGATATGAATGAGTGGCTATGAAATTTCCACTGTTATAGTATATTCATATAACACACATTATTATAGTACAATATGGAAATTAGATTTGATAGCTAAATATTGAAATTTTTTCTCGTGTATGAATTTTAGAGATTTGAGATGGCCTTGTCTATGATATATGTAAGTATCATGTGTAGAGAACGGAAAAAGAAACACTCTCAACTTTGACAATTATAATTAAAATGTATGTCTTTTTGGCCATTGTGATACAGTCGGATGGAGTTATTTAGATGATATGAAGAGTATGAAGTGCTAGACTGAATTACTCTGAAACAGCTGTGTAGTTAATTATTTCACAAGTATTTTCAAAATGAGAACGTATTATTCAAGCGTCATGAATAAAGCATTTTGAATTGACACATATGTGTTTTGTCTTTATCAATGGATACTTATTTTCTTTTGAATGCTGTTCATTCCAAAATTATGCAATTAATGTTGATTTTTATTTGTTCTGCCTTTTTGCGCGTGAAATTCTGAGGCATTACTGATCATGTATTATGTTCTGATAAACACAAATGTTAGATTTTGGTATTAATTGTATGCAGTATAATGTAAATGTAATTTTTCATTTACATTTTATTTACCTTGTTCAACTCAATAGATATTGTCATGGTGATTTTACTTCAAATATCAAGTTTTTTATTTAAAAGAAATGCATGATCCTAACTTCAGGTAGCATCATTATTGTAAACTGTATTGTTATATCGTTTTTTTTATACGGTATGATTTGTGTGCTAATGAAATTTTTGATCATCAGGAATATTAATTTGTGTGATATCTTTCATGAATGTTACTACCAATACATTCCCTGTTGTAATTATGATATGCATTAAAAGAAGCAATCCAGGGTTGTTTTATAAAGTTTTTCATAAAGGTACCCAGGGGCCAATTGCACGAAATAGTCTTAGCTATCCTCTTCATGCTAAGTTGTCTTAAGGTCTTGTGCCACCCTCTTAACATAGTCGTATCTACGCTAATGTCTTTGTTACGAGGGTGGCACAAGAAGTCAAGACGTCTTAGCAAGAAGAGGATAGCTAAGACCGTTTCGAGCAATCGGCCCCAGGGCTCTGCGCAGGACTGGTGACCATTCCCTGCACTCAATTACCTTTCAGATATGCCAACCAAAAAATTGTATATACTCTTTCGCTTCTACAGGGGGGTACTAAGATCTGTATGTGTCTATGAATACAGAATGAATACTGTACCCTTATGTCGCTTAGTTAGCACCTTAAAAAGGAACACCTGTCGTGCGTACCTTTATGAATAGCTTCATGAAAAACATTCCAGACCAATTTAAAAGTTAATAACCATTTTGATAGTAAACATGCAAGTGCGATGTGGACATGTGGACATGATATGGACAGTGAACTAAAATTGGGTGATTTTTAAGCACAGGCAAAATAATCACTGTATTTTTTTTCTCAAGTTCACGCAAAGACACATTAACTTTTTGCATCCACAAAAAAGATTTGAAAGTCACATGCTATTATTTGAAATGTAGATTTATTTGCATTATGCTCTTTCAAAATCTTGCCTGGAATGCTTCTTTAGTATTGAAAATGTATTATTGTTAAACTTTCTTTAAAACATTNTACGCTAATGTCTTTGTTACGAGGGTGGCACAAGAAGTCAAGACGTCTTAGCAAGAAGAGGATAGCTAAGACCATTTCGAGCAATCGGCCCCAGGGCTCTGCGCATGACTGGTGACCATTCCCTGCACTCAATTACCTTTCAGATATGCCAACCAAAAAATTGTATATACTCTTTCGCTTCTACAGGGGGGTACTAAGATCTGTATGTGTCTATGAATACAGAATGAATACTGTACCCTTATGTCGCTTAGTTAGCACCTTAAAAAGGAACACCTGTCGTGCGTACCTTTATGAATAGCTTCATGAAAAACATTCCAGACCAATTTAAAAGTTAAAAACCATTTTGATAGTAAACATGCAAGTGCGATGTGGACATGATATGGACAGTGAACTAAAATTGGGTGATTTTTAAGCACAGGCAAAATAATCACTGTATTTTTTTTCTCAAGTTCTCACAAAGACACATTAACTTTTTGCATCCACAAAAAAGATTTGAAAGTCACATGCTATTATTTGAAATGTAGATTTATTTGCATTATGCTCTTTCAAAATCTTGCCTGGAATGCTTCTTTAGTATTGAAAATGTATTATTGTTAAACTTTCTTTAAAACATTATCTGCAATAATTGATTAAATAGTATCTCCATTTTGATAACAATATACTTTTCTTGTGTTGTTAACGTATTTTGTTAGAATTAATTTTTAAACCAAGTTCTCTCCATCAAGTCCTTGTTACTGGCCTACCAACACATCAGCAGAAAATGAGGACCATTATCTGTGATGTGTGTGACCAAAAAGGTAGAATTTTCTATACATAATCTTATTTTGAAGCAGGAAGCATTGAATTTCATTGATATTCACAAAGAATCCCTTATGTCCTTCAAAATGAGCTACAACTCATTGGGCATGGATTTTGTGTAAAATATCACCTGTCACACACATCACGCAAAATCAATGTTCAATGATTTGTGACGTGATGACCAGCTATGATGAGCCATAGCTCATATTGAAGGCAATGAGTTACTCTTCATGAATATTGAATCATCAAATATATACAAAATTCAATACTCCCTCCATCAATATCCGATTTAGTACCAAAAAACCAACTCTTTGGTCACGCTTGTCACCCTTTAGATACCAACTGTTCAGAAACATTTGCGTAAGCTACCCACCCCCGTCAAAATTTTTTTATATGGATGCCCTCCATCGTTCGTCCCACCTAAGGCCAAGGGATAAATGATCCAACCTGATTTTTTTGTTGCTTTTCACTAAAATTGAAAAATAAGTAGAATAATAAATAAACATGTGAAATATGAACTGAAAAGAAATTTTCAGATGCTCTTTGACTTTTAATCCCTTTTATGACTTATTTTCCTGATGAATTGTGTAAATCGTTTCTGAAAAAAGAAAGAAAACTTTTTCTGACTGACCGACACTTATTGTTCCAAAGTGGCATCGGAGGGCATTCAAATAATTTCTTTTTCTTGGCCAAAGGATAGAAATGGAAATGTGAATCACCAAACAGCTAGTCCAAAGATTTCTCCTGAGAAAATATATTTCTAATCTTGAAAAGATGATCGTTGCTTTAATTTCTATCATGCATACATGTATTTTTCAATGGCCCATATCTCTGGAGCAGTGTGGTGGCCAAGTTGTTTATATTATATTGGATGGCAATGAATGGGATACCAGGGAATATTGCACGAGTTAGGGCAATATTGCACGAATCGAAGATGAGTGCAATATTGGCCCTAACGAGTGCAATATTCCCGGTATTTCATGAAATAAAGCCATCCAATATAATTATTATTATCTGGCGATATCGTACTTTAGGTCCCACCTCGCAGAGGTTGCACGCATTTCTTTACACGCAAGTCTATGGCGGTGGATTGAGGTCCCCACTGCGTACACTGAATAAAGCTATACTGTGGAAAGTGAATGCTGGGGACCTGCTAAACTACGATTAAGCCTAGCTTTTGACTTACCGGTATTATTGTAGAAGTACCAGAAGGCTGATCTCCCATGACACACTGTCTTGTAAATATAAATCCAAGAATAATTTTCCGCGTCTTTTAATCTTATAATCTCCTCAAAATCGTCCTCGGTTAACGAAGCGAATCGAGACCTATTCACTGCCATTTTGATCACAAACAAAATCAAAACAAATTTCGCGCGATCGATACACGTATAAAGCCTATGGGATTTCGTGAGAGTTCTTCGCGCAGCTGATCACTGATTTGCGCATGCGTGAAATTGAAGCCGTGAAATGTCCAATATGGCCTCATATTGGAGGCAAATAAAACACGGGAGCCTATGGAGAATTTGTTATGTCTTGTATTATGGTAAAGATTTGGATGACGGGAAATGAAGGGATACAATACGCGAATTAAATGCACCGCTTAAAACGCTCATATTGATAATAATTCTAAATCATGCACAACATGTACAGGCAATATTGGCCTCTCCAAAGTAGAGTGGAACCTTGTTATGAAAACATGATTCTTGATACAGTGGAAACTAGGTATAACAAGGCACTTGGGACCATCAAAAATATGTTGTTATAGCAGTAATCTTTATATAACGGAGTTAAAAAACTCTGGGACTGGAAATTTTACATCAGATATTTCGTTATACACTGTATATGTATCAGATCTCTTTATACAGAGTTTTCACTGTAAATATATTCATGCCATAAAGAGGCAAAAGTTTGGTCCCAGCTCTTTACAGTTTTTTGTTAAAGCCCTGCTATAACAAGATTACTGCTATAACAAAGCATTTTCCTATGGTCACAGATTTATGTATTCTTTTGCTTCTCGACCCGAATACATGTATAACATGGTACAGTACATGTAATTTTAATGGTCCACAAGGCGTATTTTGACGAGGTTCCACTTTTTAATTCAAAACTTGTTTTCCCCAGGAATTTTGTAATAAGGATACAAGTGTCATAATAAATAAAAACCACTTTTTGAATGTGTGTTTTTTGGAATTTGTTCCTGAAAAATTGCAACTAATGTGATTATTCAACTTGGAGAGGAAATTACTACAGTGGAAACTCGATATAAAGGATCTGATATAACGGAATATCTGATATAAAGAGGTAAATAATCTGGTCCCAGCTCTTGATAACTTGTTTTTTTTTAACCCTGCTATAACAAGGTGTTTTTTATGGTCCCAAGCACCTCGTTATACTGAGTTTCCACTGTAGTCAACCTTGCAAAAGTCATATCTGTTGGATTAAAGAAAAAGCTTTGACTAGAAAATTTGACTTGTGAGAGGTCAAAACAATCTCATATCAAGAAGAGAAGGCAACCTAACAACACCTTTGAATTGAGAAATCGACTTGGGCAAGGTTGACTGTAGTTTCTAACAATAGAGGCCATACACATCATTTTAGAATTCCATTACAGGGTTGAAATGGTTACCTTCTCCCACTCACTCACATCCTATGGACAAAATGTTGGCCTAACACGGTGAGCAGAAGGGACAAAGGATTTGGACAAGGTAATCGACTTCATTCAGTCCTTCGCAATAAATAAATAAACACAAAAAAGAATGTACCCTCACTATTCATTGTGCAACAGCTGTTTGACACATTTGCACACAATAAGAGGCAAGAACATTTCTTTTGTGTGTATCTAGATATTGTGAATTCTTGAATGAAGTTTACTTTGTCCCTTCTGCTCGAATTGTAGATGTGATATGCACATCAATCGCATAGACACCAATTCATAAACAATCTTGGGTTCTGTTTCACAAGGCTGTTCATATAGATATGCGCGACTGATAACACTTTCCCATTTGCTAACACTGCAACATACTGGTACTCATTGTACAGGAAAGAGATCACCAGTCATGCCCAGCCTTGTGACATACTGTACAGCTGACAGTGTGTACGACTGACTCTTTCCTGCCAGTAATGTCCCATGATATAGAGTGGTCATTCGAGAATGGGTAAACAGTCGTACGCAACTCTGTACAAACAGCTTCAGGAAACGTAACCCCGGAATTTCCAAGCTAAACCATAGACACACATGCATCTAACAAGATTTTCAGTCTTGTGAAGTATCGAGATGTATGTGATATCCATGGTTACACACAACAATGACATACAAGTCCATGCATAAACAGTACACACACACACACCAGCCCACAATACCGATACACAGACACACACACAAAAGATGGTTACTGAAATAACAAAATACAACTGAGGAAAATATTTTTATATAAAACTTCAAAGAACTTCCAAAATTGTTTAATGACCAAATTTTCTCTGTGAAATTGAACTGAAAACATTTAATACAAAAAAATCATTCACACTTGCCCTGATTCTACAATGAAACAGAAATATACAATTTGGGTTGTGGGGGGCACTTCGCACGAAGCAGACACGTTAGCAAGCTTAACGTCGTTCCATTGAAACACACATAGAGCTATGTGTTTTAATGAAATGGACGCAACTTTGTGCTTGTGGGAGATTCATGCAAAGCCCCTTGACATTTCCCTATTGTGGGGAAACTGGGAACTACAGACAGCTACAACGGGAAAAGAAAGGCTTTCACATATACAATACACAAAAAAAGTGGATTAAAATCTTGCAATCAAATACGCGTTTCTCCCTTGAAGATTATGCTGGAATGCATGTTGTTTGGCCAAATTGGGGGAACAAACAAATTGTCGAACATCCAATATACACGTCTAAAACCCTTCCCCAATGATTCCTTTTTGTACAACTCTCCAGAGTCTACTTGCATTAAAAAAATGTGTATTTCTTGCATGAATGAAAAAGATTAATTATTGATATCAACTGTACACCTACACACACCTCTCTCTCTCACACAACTGAGCTTAAATAATACAATTAGGCATTTCATACAAATTTCTACCGAATACCTAAATCAGAAGAAGCTTAAAAGACTGTACAAGATTATTGAAGAGAAAGAGAATGGAAAATAGAGAATGCTGCTCCGCATTTGGAATTGTTATTGGTATAGATTTTGAATGAAGTAAAACGTGAAGGCAGAATCAACTCATTATGGACCTATCTACCATTTCAAACAGGCTGGAGAAATGTCATTTCAACACTCGCACTGCAACTTTTATGCGATACAAAAGCTGCAATGAAAACGTCATGCACTGATATTAGGAGGTACGTATTGCATTCTGGTTTAGCTGGGGGCATCGTCGCGAGGTCACAAATCTGATTGTTCTAGTTCCTTTGACACGCTTCAACGACACGTTTCTGATGAAGAGCGCCACCACAGCTTGCTTACTGGGGAAGACCGAGAGGTCCGAGCGGTAACGACTACGCGATGGTGTTGGGAGGCAGCGGTAGCAAAAGGAGGCTAGGGGATCACGAAGAGGAGGTAATCCGGTCCTTATGTTGCTTTCTGTGAGCCCTTCTTGCCGATCAAACTCTTGTGGATGTGAGGAATGACACCTAGAAGGAAAGACAAACAAGAAGATACAGAAAATGAAACATTTGTTTGGTCTGCTGGTTCAATCATGCGGATAACTCTGCCCAAGTCAAACATCAGGGACCACAAAAATAATCTGCTCGAATTCTAACTTCAGCAATTTTTGGACTATATCTTTACGGTCCCAAGAGATTTGACGAAGACAGAGTTGCCTGTAGTTCTTTTTTCAATTCATGGAATTGATTCACTATGAAGGTGATCAGAACGCGCCAATTGAAATAATTTTAACATTGTGTGAATGAAAAATGTACGTTACAATTTGCAACCTATTTGCAGTTGATTTTACGATCAATTGTAACTTTTGAACGACACCCCCTAAGATAATTCCTACCTTCATTTTTTTTCCCAAACAGTGATACCAGTAATTATCTCTCAGTAATCATACCAGCATTTATCTAACTGACTTGAGGGAAATAAATCATGATCCTCACAACTGGAAGTTGCATTTAAAATTACAATACATTACTTCTTTTTTTTTGCATTATCTCCTTGTAACCTTTTGCACATTACAAAAGAAATTATCGACTCTGACAAGCATAGCAGAGAGCAGGACTTGACAAACACTCTTCATCTCCATTGGTCCATGACAAATTTGTCAGAGTTGAAAACAGATACATTGTTCAAGGTCCTGAAGAAAGAGGTAGCTTTGAACAATGCATCAGTACAGTTTTCCTTTTACTTTCGATCATAGATACATTTTTCTTGGTTCTCTGAACAACAGTCACTAATGAATTTGCATGATTGAAAAATGCATCTTATTTTGATGGACAGATCAAACTTTATAACCTGTTCTGAAAGACGCATCTTGGACCAGTGAAAAAAAAAGTGAGTTTAAGAACAGGGATGTGTTTCACCAAATATTTTTTTTTGCGACTTTAAGAAAGACTGGTGTACGTTAACAAGTGTAATATGTGTAAGATTCTTGACTATTATGCACAAGAACTGGTACCAGTCATATGTAAAGTCGTTCTTTAAGTGTTTTGTAACTTGGTGAAACACTGCCCTGCAAAGAGGTGAGAGAATGGCAAAATAGACACAATTGTCTCCAATAGAAGCATGCAATACTTACCACCACCAGCGATTGTTGCCTTGATAAGGGAATCCAATTCTTCGTCTCCTCTAATGGCGAGCTGTAAATGGCGGGGTGTGATACGCTTGACCTTCAGATCTTTACTAGCGTTACCTGCCAACTCAAGAACCTGTGATGTAGAGAAATCATACAGAGAAGGAGATGGTTAAAAATCAGAGGCTGGATAAAACTGGGGAGCAAAACGAAGGAGGTGATCATTAGAAATTGAGGTAAGGAAAGGACATAACTGAAGAAAAAAGGTTTAAACAGAGAGGATAAAAGAAAGGAATACAAATAATGAATAAATTTAATCTGCTTCAGCATTTCTATACAATTTTGCTTAATTAAATCATGGCAAACATGTTCGATGGCAGATATCATAAACGTTTGTCATTTGGAATACCAAAAACAATGGTCTAATTTTTAAGAAAGTTTTATTTTGGAGTCATCGAAGGGTAGATGAAGAATGTAATCTTAAAAATTTAAATAAAAATACATTCCATCATTGGCAGAGCAGTCAAAAATGAGAATGAAAAAGTCTGAACTCTGAAACCATCTTGGACAGTTTTCTTGTGTCAAATTTAAGGGGCAAATGAAAATTGGAAAAGGGTTTGAATTCTGACAAACATCCGACATTCTGAGATTGAGAAGGGTCAGCTCTGGGCGCTAATGCACTTTCGTATCCAGCCAGTTTTCATTATCCAAATTTCATCAGATTACATCAAAATTATAAAAAATGTTTATTTATATTTACTGGCATCTTTCTCACCTTCAATAATGTAAATTAATTATGATTCAGTTCAAGTTTAATTGGTTGAATCTGTGGCGTTCGCTCATCATGTTCACGATCGCAAAGTCAGTGCAGGAAACTGAAGTTAGCGCTTAATTTCTGTAAGATTCGGCCCAGCCGATGTTTATGTCATGATAAGAAATTTGGCGCTAACTTCAGTTTCCTGCACCGACTTTGCAATCGCGTACATGAAGAGCGAACGCCAGAGATTCAACCAATTAAACGTGAGATTAATCATAATTAATTGACATTTTTTATGGTGAGAAAGATGCCAATATTATGAATTGACCATTTTCATAATTTTGATATAATTTGATGAAATTTGGATAATGAAAACTGGCTGGATACGAAAGTGCATTAGCGCCCAGCTCTGAAAAGACTGAATTAAGAGTTCAAAATGCATCAGAAATGGAACGCGATGGTTGGAAATTTATTTCAAACCAACTTTTGCTTTAGCGACTCCTGCCAACTGCCCCCTTCCCCCCAAAAATATGACAAAAATGGGAGTGGTGACAAACTCGTGGCTAGTTGATAAAAAAAAAATAAGAACAGAACACAAAGTCAAAGATTGAAGCATTGCACTGATAATATTCTGGGCCACAATTACAGAGTAAAAGCCCCACCCCAACAAAAAATAAAGCAAATTCAAGAGTGCAAAACTCGAACAAAACCAAACAAAACAAGGAATTTAAACCAACTAAAAAAGGCTAAAACACAATGGAAATATTTTTAAAATGCTGTTTTTAATAGGGATAATATAATATCAGTTGATTGTCAAGCATTGTCTGGACTGAAGCTCATGTCATGACAACGTCAATGTCATTCAGTATTCACATCACAAGTCATAAACAGTCTCATTATTGTGACGCTTGAGCCTTGAATTGATCGAACCGACTCCGGTTACTTCCAATAAAATATGGAGAAAAATTAATTTACAAATAAATTACCAACGAGTGACCCACAATATATTGATAATATAACATGAGAAAAGTAAATTCACTCTCATTTAGATGTTCAAGGCCCTCGCAATAATCGCGCGGGAGATTCCTCTTTCTTTCTCTCACTGTGTCACCCCAACAACTGGAACTCGGTCAGCTCAGGAAGTCATTCACAAAGTCTCCCGGGCACGTTCAAAATCGAAACATAGCTTAAGAATACATCATACATTACAATAAATATTAAAGTCTAAAACTCGGGAACAAATGTTATAAACGACGACAAAAACTTACTTCAGCTGTGAGGTATTCAAGGATAGCGGCCGAGTATACGGCGGCAGTGGCACCGACACGGCCATGGCTCGTCGTTCTGTTCTTCAGATGCCTGTGAATACGTCCAACTGGGAACTGAAAAACAACAGGAAAACCGTCTTAATGTCTAAATTCATGAAGCAAATTAAGTGCTAAAACTAATTAATAATCAGTAAGTATGCATGAAAACATTCTTGGTTTAAGTAAAGGTTTACAAAATGAGTTTAAATGAAAGTAATCTCACCTGTAGCCCTGCCCTGGCTGATCGCGAGACGGCTTTCGCCTTTGCTTTTCCAGAATCTTTACCAGCTTTTCCTCCAGCCTGTCAAAACATAATAAAAACAAGTATAAATCAACAAAAGATATATGAAAATACATACGCATATATATTCTCTAGGTATTCATAATTATTTAAAATTAAAAAATACAGAACGATGTTTACATATTGCGGTCTAATAAGAAGGATTTTCAGAGGACATCGGTACTCACCATTTTGTTTTTCGGTGTACGAGAGGTCGATGCAGAAAATACACTGAAAAGTAACGCTGCGCGCCAACGCTACAACGGCTCTCTATTTGCCGATTCTGTGATCACGTGATAAAAATCATCCAATCGTATCGATCAAAATAGCACAAATGAATATTCGGCTCTTTCCGGATTCTACTCGGAGTAAATAGAGACGCCAAGGGCAAACTGCATTGTAATAAAGTTTAGAACACTACACCCAGTCACAACATAATAGTCGAAATCGAGTAATTTACATTCTACATACTTATGTTTTCCCATGTAAATATGACTGGCCAATTACAGGTTATTAGTTTCTAGGTTCTCTCAAAATGCTACTGAGGCAAAAAGTTTTGTAGGAAGGCATAGAATTTCTGAAATAAGTCAAATAGTCAATCGAACTATGATAACAATAATTTTTGACAATTATGTGACATATAGATGCCAAAAAAATTATTTGGGCCTACACAAAATTGACCTGCCAGGAGAAAATGAAATTGAGAAAAAAAACCCAAGAAAACCAACAAGCAAAAAAATAATAATTATAAAAATTATGATAAAAATAATTATAAACTTCTGATGCCCCAAAATATTGATTTCAAACAGACTTCTAATAAAGACCTACATTAATATGTGCTTCATAAATGCAAATAATCATATTGTTATTATTATCATTATTATCATCATTCTTACTCCGGTTAATTACCCCCAGCCTACCCACGGCCACCTTGTTGTATATATTGAATATTATTGAACTTTATGGTGCTGCTATAATTGTGGCAAGTTTTCATATATTTTTAGGCAACATATGTCCCTGATCTTTTTAGGCAAAAGTTTACAAGATCTGCGAGTTTTGCTTTCCATCTAGTTGTTTCATTTGACTGTAGTTGATCAGTGATCATGGCCGTTCCTATGGAAACATCAATTATATTGCGATTTCGCACCTCGATAATTAAGAATAAAAACCAAACAGGACCCGTTCTGAAGGCTTTGGATAGCACTAACAGAAAGTCTCTGTTTATCCATGCCTTTCCTTTTTTAAATTGGGAATAATGCAGGGTTTATTGGTCCTAGTCAATTGTCCAACTTTGAATGTATATGTCACAAATCAATACTACGCTATACGGACATGGGTCTCTCCGCAACTCGAATCTTCCCGCCCAAACCTTCCCTTTACAAATCCGCACAAAGCCGCACCTCGAAGGAGCACAAAAGATAAGCTGATCTGAACAGGGGTCCTTGTCTTTTGAACTTGAACGAACGAGCTTTAAAGGGAATGTTGAGCTTCTCGCAACTTATCCTTGAAGTAAATAACTCACGCTAGATATTTCCCCTACAATTGAAACTGCAATAACTTAAACGGTCCGGGGGGGGGGGGGGGGGGGGGGGGGGG